>JANSLP010000365.1:0-31300 GCA_029298735.1 Ophiostoma sp. CBS 140.51
CAGAAAACGCCAACAAACCCACCCAACGAGCACCTAACTAGCCACGCGCAAACTGACGACGACCGGCCCTGCCACGGCCCTGCTACCCATCCATCCCCCTCCATCACTCCATCGACTTTCGACTGGCCCCTCGCTGCATATTAGTATTTCTTTCCCAGCCATCTCTCCCACACAAAACCTTCCACCCCTCAAGCTAAATCCCAGCACGGTATATCTAGCCGCGTTGATCCTCGGCTAAGGCTCTCGAACCTACGGAACTCTTCGCCAGGCTGTGTGTGATCCTGTTTGCATCATCCCGTCCCAGATCCAATAGCGTCGGGTCAATTTCGCAACTCTCGCGTTACAGACACACTTGCGGAACACCCCCCGGAACATACTCACGGAAGCAGCCTTTTGGCCACTTGGATCTTTCCTCGACTTAGTAGCCAGACAACACAGACGCCCAGACGACCCTGGCCGCTTCTCATTCCCTTTTTTGTCTCGCCTCATTCACAAGCTCCCTCGCACGCTGTTCCAGTCCCCCCCCCTTGCCAATATGAACTCGCTACTCCTCCGTTCGTCTGTTGCCAGCCGACGGGCTCTTGCTGCCGGCCCGGTTTTAAGCCTTTCCTCCAAATCTTTTTCTTCCAACTTTTCCTCTTCCACTTCTACTTTCTCCTCTTCCTCCAACAACATCTACACCACTCCTCGTAGAGCCGCCGCCAACCTGACCTCCTTTGCTACCCGTCGCCCTACCCTTGCCTCTGCTATCATGGCTTCCCAGCAAGCTGGCCTGGCCTCCTCGGCCGCCCCGATCAAGAAGATCAAGGTCGTCAACCCCGTCGTCGAGCTCGACGGTGATGAGATGACCCGCATCATCTGGCAGGACATCAAGGACAAGCTGATCCTGCCCTTCCTCGACATCGACCTCAAGTACTACGATCTTGGTCTGGAGCACCGTGATGCCACCAACGACCAGGTCACCATCGACTCCGCCGAGGCCATTATCAAGTACTCCGTTGGTGTCAAGTGCGCCACCATCACCCCCGATGAGGCCCGTGTTGAGGAGTTCAAGCTGAAGCAGAGTGAGTTTCCTATCTTTCCTGCCCCCGAAGCTTTTAAGCTTCGAACCACCGCAGCTGTGTAGATTTGGAGTCTTAACCTTTCACTATGGGAACCCTGACTAACAAAAACCAGTGTGGCTGTCCCCCAACGGCACCATCCGTAACGCTCTTGGCGGCACCGTCTTCCGTGAGCCTATTGTCATTCCCCGCATCCCCCGCCTCGTGCCCGGCTGGGAGAAGCCCATCATCATTGGCCGCCACGCTTTCGGTGACCAGTACCGCGCCAAGGACCGTGTCATCCCCGGCCCCGGCAAGCTGACCATGGTCTACACCCCGGCCGATGGTGGCGCCGCTGAGGAGATTGCCGTCTACGACTTCAAGAACGGCGGTGGTGTTGCCCAGACCCAGTACAACACCGACGAGTCCATTGAGGGCTTCGCCCACGCTTCGTTCAAGATGGCCCTGGACAAGGCTCTGCCCCTGTACATGAGCACCAAGAACACCATCCTGAAGAAGTACGATGGCCGCTTCAAGGACATCTTCCAGGAGCTGTACGACACCCAGTACAAGAAGGACTTCGAGGCCAAGAACATCTGGTACGAGCACCGCTTGATCGACGACATGGTCGCCCAGATGATCAAGAGCAAGGGCGGTTACATCATGGCCCTGAAGAACTACGACGGTGATGTCCAGTCTGATGTCGTTGCCCAGGGCTTCGGCTCTCTGGGTCTGATGACCTCGGTCCTGATCACCCCCGACGGCAAGACCTTCGAGTCTGAGGCTGCCCACGGTACCGTCACTCGCCACTACCGCGAGCACCAGAAGGGCCGCGAGACCTCCACCAACCCCATTGCCTCCATCTTCGCCTGGACCCGTGGTCTGGCCCAGCGTGGCAAGCTCGACAACACCCCCGACCTGGTTGCCTTCGCCGACGCCCTGGAGCGCGCCTGCATTGACACCGTCGACGCTGACGGCATCATGACCAAGGATCTGGCCCTGGCCTGTGGCAAGACCGCCCGCGAGGACTACGTCACGACGACCGAGTACCTGAACGCCGTCGAGCGCCGCATCCGCACCAGCCTGCAGGAGAAGCTGTAAGCGGAGTCTAAAGATTTAAGGACAGCAGAGCACACTTCGTAGCCCTGACCTCCGCCAGAGAACCGCGAAAAGAGTAGACGACTAGCTCGTTTATGATCTCTTCTATCTACGCGACTCTCTCTCTCGGCTGGGGCCCGAATCTCTGGTCTGGTTCTTTTCTCTTTTCTCTCTCTCTCACACATCATCTTCCTCTCTCTGACGCACTTTGTCCTACCTCCGCTTTATGACGCCTTCATGCCATCGACACCCTTCTTCAGTCCCTCGAAAAAAATCGTTTACAAACAACACCCGACCTATAGACACATCTTATGAACGCCCCCACACACACAGTTTACTCCATCTTAGCAACGATTACCCCTCTTCCTCTTGGGGTCGGTCGGCCGGCCGAGCTGCCGCTCCACCTCGTATATATAACATCATATTTGAAAAAATAAGAAACGAACATATACCAGAAACAAACCCCGTTCTTTCGCAAATCTGCCTTTCTTTTGCAGTTAGAATTTTGCATTATTTTGCATCCTGGTTACTTGCGTTTACTGCCGCTTTTCAAGCCAGAGTGAGAGGACATCGGCCGGGACAGGGAGGCTGGAGTGAGTGGGTGCAAATCTGTGGAAAAAGGATTGAATTCTTTTCTCCCTACAAGCTGTTCCTACCCACTGTCATCCTTCCTCCACCGTGCGCGTCGGACCTCTCCTCCTATTTAGAAAGAGAGACATACAATCCGCCGCCACCACACAGAATGCGGCGGTACAGATAGAAAGCTAGATAGAGAGGCCAGAGGGCACGACCGTCTTGTCCAGGACACGGGCCCGATGTTGCCGCTGCGGGAGGCATAAAAGAGGAGGGTTCTTGTCAAGAGGATGCTTGGAAGGAAAGGTCCAGCGTCCAGTTGCCGGAGATTCCTCTCTCTGCATGTGCTCTGTTTTAGGGGTTTGTGTGTATCCAAGTGTGGACTTCTGCACGTTTGTCATTTTCTGTCATTTAGATCTTGCTTGTAGATACGCGCCATATTACACCTATATATGAAGAGTACATTACGAAACAATTATGTTGAAGTCCCTGCCATTGTTCACTTGTGATTAATGCATTGATCAATCATTATTGAGAGTAAATAAAGCCTAAACAAAAAGTAACGCCAAAACTACCAGACCGTGATGTTCTTCCATCAACCATCCTCCACGAATTTTTTTAAATAACAAAGAAAATGCAGCAAGCGAAAAGTTTGGAATCCACAGCAAACTAATAATACAATACGGCTCATCCCTCCAGTCCATGCCATGACACAGCCGAGGGACATCTTAACCAAACCCAACAAAACAAAAAACAAAATATCAAGACACTGTCGTCACCACCAGACGCCTTTTCTATGGCCGTTTATAACCCATAGGAACTATACCGTTTGTACCTTACGTACACAGAAGTTTGCCACCGACGCTCTTATGTGTCAACGGGGCTAGCCTCACGGTCGACCGTGTCTGCCGCACCCGCGCCTGCGTCCTCTTCGGCGGCATCTCCCTCCACTTCGGTGTCACCGTCGGCTGCTGCATCCACAGCTGCGCTCTTACGCGCCCGCTTCTTAGTCACAGACACTGCAGAGGTGTCGGCAATGGTGACGTCGTCGTCTTCCTCACCGGTGGCGCCGCTCTCGCTCTTACGCTTCCGCTTGTTGGCGCGTGCCAGGGCACTGCTGCCACCAGCCCCCTTAGGCCGGTAGCCCGTGTCGTCCTCCAGTGTCCGCTTGCGCTTACCGCCACGGGCCGCAGCAGGTGTGCCACGTGCAGGTGACAAGTCGTCAGACAGCTCGGCGGCGTCGGCAGCGGGTGTCCGCTTGGGGCCACCGATAATGTGGAAATGGCCGAAGGCCGACTTGCGGGCTTGGCGCTTCCCCTTACCGGCAGCGCCGCCCTTTTGGCTGCCGTGATCACCGCCATCACGTTCCTGCTTTTCCTTTTCGCGCTCCTTCTCGGCTGCGGCGGCCGCTGCCGCCTGAGCAGTAGCTTCACCCTCCTGAAGGAAGATTGCTTTGGGGGCATGGTCTTTGAGCCAGCTGTAGACGCTGGTAGGGTTGCGCGCAATGGTGTTGGACAGGTACCAGAACGGCGTGGTGTTGACCATCTTGGGCAGGTCGTTCTCAACAATACTGCGGTTGAACAGCTCGTCCCAGGCGGTGTCGCCTTTACCGACGTGAGCTATGTGTGTATCCGGAGTATGGGCGAAAGGGGCCACCGTAGGGATCATGGGCGGCGGATTCTCGCCAGCCAAAAGCGCGCGGCCGGCAATGTTGCGGTCCGTGTCCCACAGGTAGTTGTCAATGTCGTCGGCCGTCAGGAAGCTTTCCGGGTAAACGTGCGACAGGTCGACCTCGGTCTTATCGCGGTTCTCCTTTTTGAGCGTCCGCACATCGGGGACGACAAAGGCCAGCTTGTTCTCGTTGGTCGCCACCAAATCGGTGACTTGTGCCGGGTTCTTCTTGGCAACCTCGGCGAAGTCAAGGTGTGGCACGTCGGCCAGCAGAGACTTGAGCGAGCGTGCTGGCGGCTCCGGAGGTGGCGCATTGGGGTCATTCTTGTCAAAGTACCGGCGCTCCCAACCGCCCTCGGCGTCAATGTCGAGGGCTTTGGTGTTCTTAGATCGTGGCAGGCTGAGGTCGATGCGCTTCGAGCCGGGGATCTGGGGCGTGTTGTTGATGTCAAGGAGGAGGTCGAGGATGCGGCTGTAATGTGTTAGTGATGGTCACTTTCTAAACGTAAAGAGAACACCCGTCAACTCACTCAATCTCAACGGCCAAGCGCTTCGTCGTCTGGAGAGCATTAGTCTCCTCGGTGTGCAGCTTCTCGTTGATGTCTATGCTGACGTCAAAGTCAACGCGCAGCTTCTGGAACTTCTTCTTCCACGAGCGGTACGGCTTGGTCTTGGGAGCCTCGTTCTTTGATGAAGAGTCGCCGCCGTCGTTGGACTTTGATGCTGCCGCGTCCTCCATCTTGACGTCTCGTATTGAAGTCGCGCTGTCGACGTCCATAGTGACGAGAGTGTGCGGGTGGAGAGTCGTAAAAGGAGTTGGCACGATTAACAATGATGCTCTCAGAAGGATAATCTGATGAAAACGACACAAAATCGATTCGTAGATGCGCGCCTGGGGTGTTGAGCGCGGATGGCTGATGGAAACCCTCAAATCGTGACGAGCATCGAATCGTCGGCAAATGTCGCGAGAGTTGGTAGTGAGTGCGAATCGAGCCGAGCGTCGAAAGGATGTGCAAAAAGGAGACAGTCGTGCGTATAGGCGTCGCGTTGGCTGGTCACAATTGTGCGCACAGCACTGGGAATAAAGAGGATGCGTAAAAGTGCAGCACTGCGCGGTCGACTGAGGAAAAGGGATGATACACCAGAAGAGGCCAAAACACGCGGAAAAAGACAGAGAGATGCTCGCCGCGCTAATTGCAGTGTCCCATCACGAGCAATGGCAGCCGCACGAACAGAACGCTCCTTCCTCGTAGCAGCGAGCTTTCAGCGGACCTGCGAAGTTCCTGCCCAGTATCAAGATTGGGCGTTGTGATTGGCCAACTGACATCACATCACTTCCCTTACTTTTCTGGTCAGGCTAGGCCAGGCCCACTTCTCTCTCACAGTGGTCTCAACTGTCCGTCCCACTGCCCATACCGCCTCGACCGCCTGCTGCAAATCTGTGCTAACTGATTGGTCTTCGGGCGTTTGTTACAGCTTTTCTGCCGTGTAAAACAGTGAAAAACGCTGCATCTTACAGACAAACAAACAGACCCCGCGCAGTATATTCTTATTTTGATACCCACGTCACTCTGTTTGAATTACACAAAAGGACAATCGCAGTCCTCACTCACCCTGTTACTTCAGTTTATGCTTCGTATTGCCAGTCGCAAACTCTTCTCGACCATGGCAGACCAGGCGGCCAAGCGCCTCAAGACGGACACACTCTCCATCGCCACCCACAATGGCCATTTCCACGCCGATGAGGCCCTGGCCGTGCACATGCTGCGGCGCCATGTGCCCGAGTATGCAACTGCCAGTCTGACCCGCACCCGTGACCCGGCTAAGCTCGCGGAGAGCCACACGGTCGTCGATGTCGGCGGCGAGTACGATGCTGCCAAGAACCGCTACGACCACCACCAGCGTGGCTTCACCACGACCTTCCCCGGCCGGCCCACGAAGCTGTCTTCGGCTGGCCTGGTGTACATGCACTTCGGCCGTGGTATCGTTGAGCGGGCTGTGAAGGAAAAGGCCACTGCTAGTGAGACTGTCGCCGAGTCGGATATTGACCTCCTGTACAACAAGCTGTACGCCGGCTTCATCGAGGCTCTGGACGCCCATGACAACGGCATCGACGCCTACGACCCGGATCAGCTGGCCGCGGCCAACGGTGGTGCTGGTATTGAGAAGCGGTTCGCAGACGGTAGCTTCACTCTGGGCGCCGTCGTCGGCCGCTACAATGCGCAGTGGAACGATGCCGACCAGGACCAGGCCTCGGAGGATATCCGCTTTGAAAATGCCAGCGCCCGCATCGGCGAGGAGTTTGACCGCGAGCTGCACTACCTCGTGAGTGGCTGGCTGCCGGCGCGCAGCATCGTCAAGGCTGCCTTTGACGCGCGCGCCGAGTACGACGACGAGGGCCGTCTGTTGGTCTTCCGCGACCAGTCGTGCCCGTGGAAGGACCACCTGTACACGCTCGAGGGCGAGGCCGGCGAGGGTAGCGGCAAGGTAATGTACGTGCTGTACCCGGACAAGGAGGAGCGGTGGCGTGTGCAGTGTGTGCCTGCGGCCAAGGACTCGTTTGTCAGCCGCAAGCCGCTCCCTGAGGCGTGGCGCGGCCACCGCGACGACGCCCTCGACAAGATCCTCGAAGATTCTGTCGTTCCCGGTGCCGTTTTCATTCACGCGTCTGGCTTCATCGGTGGTCACCGCACGTTTGAGGGTGCTCTGCAGATGGCCAAGAAGTCGCTGGAGCTGTAAGGGATTTTATGGGAAAGATATATATCTACGGGGATGGTGGTTCAAAAATGGGAGCATGGCATAAATGGGCATGACCGATATGAAAATTAAAAACGGGACATCTAAATACATGATTATTTACGAAAAGAGGCTGTGTTAATTGAAGTAACTTGAATTGCGTTTCTCATATCGTAACAGGAGTTCAAATTAATTGTACGGGAATATATAAAGATCAAACATAAAATAAAAATAAAATGAAAACAAAACAAAACAAAACAAAAGTGAAATAAAAGTGAAATAATTCATAGAAAATGAAATAAGAGAACAAAAATCAGAAAGAAATAGAATAAGTATGAATCTTACAGTCGATATCCTTTTTTGTACTTTTTGTCTTCCCCCTTGGGTTGTGGTAGACACCTTCCGTATCTTATCTTTGAATCATCTTCCAACACCGTCCTGTAGGTGGAAACGCCCAAAGACTCTTCACAAAACGGTCGACGTACACGATAAATATGAAACAAATAAATCAAAACTAGAACACAGTATCCCGATAGAACCTATCATAACGCATGGATGATCGATGGAAACAAACAGCAGAAATATATGCAAAGAAATAACACGAGGAAAGAAACAAACACAAAACGAAACAAAACAAGCCCGCAATAACAGCTGTCGCCCATGCTATAATAAAATGACTTATTTTTTTTTGTTGTTTTCATGTTTTTAAACACCGTCATCACCACATCCTCTCCTATCGCCGGATAGGAATCGACTCAGTCTGGCCCTGGCCGACGGGCGACGACTGTTTACCAGCTCCCGCCGCAGCATCGGCCGACGAGTCTTCCAGATCAGAAGCGCTCGTCTCGCGGTGCAGGAAACTACTCTCCTTCACAGGGCTGCCGGCCTGCTGGAAGTGGGCCGCCGAGCCGGGGATGCCCAGAGTGATACCGCCGACACCGCCGTTGCCGTTGCCGCCGACGACATTGTGGTTGTTGCTGTGGCCGTTGGAGCCGCTGCCAGGGGTAGTAGCCGAGGGCGGGGACGAGAGGTGGGGAATCTTTTCGGGGACGGGGTGCTGGGAGCCGACGGTGCCGGTGTCGACGCTGTCGCCCTTGCCGGCCTTGGACATGGCATAGTCGCCGCTGTCAAAGTACTTGCGCTCCTTGAGGTGCTTGGAGAAGTGGTCGGAGCGGCTGGGGAGCTTGCCGTAGAGGCGGAAGAGGCGCTGCTCCTCAGGGGAGAGGGACTGCCGTATGAAGTTAGTAAGAGTAAGACGACGGAGAGGACGGACGCGGACGGAGGAGACTCACGTTAATGTCAACCTTGTTCTTCTGGAGAGGGTTCATGGTTGCGGTTTGTGTGTGTGGTTGGGCTCGGATCGGCCTGTGTTTGTATATGTGAATGTGTATGCTCGCCTCGTGCCCTCACGGAGACGGGACGTCGAGTTGGCGATGGGTCAATGCCAAGCGGTCGATGCGAATTCGCGCAATTGGAGAAACTCGAAATATGATCGAGAGATGCGGAGAACGTCAAAGATGGTGAATCGAACTGATGGTTCTATCTCAAGGACGTATGGGAAGAAAGCGAAGGAAATTCGAGAGAAATGGACCGTCGATAAATCGATTCGAGTCGATAGAAGAAGTCGTCGAAAGGGAGGAAAGTTCGAGGAGAGAAACCGAGAAGAAAGAGAAGTAGAAGCAAACGAAGTGAGGTCAGAGAAACTCGTTCGTGGCTATTTTGTTGTACTTTCTGCCGTTTGGACGTGCAATCGATATAGCAGTGTATCTTGTCTCGGAAAAGAGGAGGTTCGTCAAAGAAAATGCGAAATGCTGGGAGAAGAGGGTGTGTTATCGGCAGAGTTGTAGCCAGGAGACGAGAAGAAAGAGTGTGTGATTCTTTGGGCTTCTGTATCGTCTTGCTGCAAAACAGAGAGAATAATAATGTAAGTCAAAAGTACGGAGGAAGGCAGCGGGAAATGGTAATGGAGGGTTGGTCGGTCTGTCTGTTGGGAGCAGGAAGGTGGGATAGAACGTCGAACGAAAGCAAGGACAAGAGCCAGAAAGAGAGCCAAAAGAGGGGCTAAGAGCACCCAAGACAAGGGCGGTCACTGATTGGACCTGCTAACAAGCCCCTCCTTTGGCCGGTCGTGCCTTCCCCCTTGTGCTTCCTTTTTTCCAGCGCCGCTGAGTCACGTGAAGGTAGTGCGCTGACCTTTTGTTTGAGAGAAGTGCCGTCGTACCTGCAGTGTTTAGCAGTGTTTTGGCCGTGTCTTGTGGTCAAAGACGACGACAGACAATGAAGTGATTGTGGCCGCAGGTTGATGGCGAGACAGGCGATGGCTGTTTGAGCGAGACGGATTGGGAAGGATCTGTGTGTTTCTTTCTCTTCTCGTCTTTTCTCTTTTCTGTTTCTTTTCGTTTCGTTTCATAGGATTTTGTGAAGTTGTAAAGTGGTATGCACGAGAATGCGTACTTTTGTACACCGGGTGTCTCGAATTGAATGGGATCATGCACATTTTATATTGACTACCGAAAATACCCCATGTGCGTCTCTGCTCACCATTCTCTGCTTTTTCTTGTTTGTTTTGATGTGTTGTGGCGACTCGCAGTCGTCCGCGGTGACGAACGTTTCAACGGTAGACAGGCTGACAGGCTCTCAACGGTAAATGCGGTGCGCACTTGCCTATATCAGAGATCATGGGAACCATAGTGCAGCGCGCATCTTAAGTGGTTGCATGCCATCGGCAGCCTGAAGAAAAAGCGGGGCGTCGGTACACAAGAAGCTTGGGGCCAACGCCCAGCGAAGCCCAGATCTTCATGCACTAGGGGAGCAACACACACGCTCCGCGCGCTGGAACTGCTTCCCCAGCAACGGCTATCAATGGCAAAAACAGCTATTACAGAGGCCTGGACAGCACACACACAATCCAGACAAGGCGAGCCAACCAATCCATGTCGACGGCATTGCATCCGCGACGCTTTGCAGGGGACACTCTGAATCGTTGTGACGTATCGCATGCTGGATCTAGAAAAGGAGATATGGATGCGAGTGACTCACAGAGGCAGCTCGTCGCGGTGTGTGGCAGGGGAGACTGTTGTTGTGTTTCCATCAGACCTGTGTAAAGTGGAGATATTTTCGAAAAGCCCGTCAACCTCAAGATGCTTGTCGCACGTGCAACAGGAAAGAACACTCGCCTGCGCTTGCCAAGATGAGCACCTTCTTTTAGAGCCCGTTTGGTGGCGTGATCCAATATGCACCGGTTTCCGTTGCAAGAGATGTTAGTTCCACAGAAGTATTGTGTACGGAGATACTCGTATCAACTGATATACCCCGGCGCTCTTTTACTTTTGAGTGCGATGATTATATATTGTGCAGGGAGAGCTGCATGCACAAAGTATGTTAAGGTGTAGGCTTCTTGAATAGGATATCGCGGTATCTAGTTTCCTTGGTGTGGTCAAGTGGCATAGGCAGTCGTTGGCGGTGATAATTTAGTGCCACGGAAAGAGCGCAGTGTGTTTGCATCGCGCCTGCTCAAACGGTCATGATGCTGTGGCGCTGCCCTCCTCGTGCAGGCAAAAATAACTCACCATAATCTCTTGCTGGCTGATGACTACACAGACCTCTTGCCTCATCTATGTACAGCAACATACCTGTATTCCCTTCCACACCTGTCAAGTCTTAACTTCCCTTTATTCCGTGACAAGGCGTGTACATCTGTGTGTCTCCAGATGTCCCAGTTGACTTATCATCGCAAACATAAACCTTTAATTCACCACATCGTTGTCAAAAATGCAAGATATTAGAAAAGCGGTCGCTCCTTCCTTGAGGTTGGAGGACGCCAGGACGCGTTCTGCACTCTTGCTCCATCGCTCTTTCCCTCCACGATTATTTACGACTTCCTTCCCAGATAGGCAACTTTTCGTAGCCTGGCAGCACGCGAAAGAGCTCTTATGTTTTCGTCCACGGCAAGAGCCCCTTCGCCTCTCTGTTTTTGCACCTTTGCTGTGTCCACAAGCTCTTGAGCTTGCTGATTCTTTTGTTCACTGTCTCCACGTTGAGCAGCTCGATTTCCTCACTCCCTGGCTATATAATCATCACCCCTCTCCCCCTCCAGATGTTTTCGAACTCGTTTCTCTTCACGCTGCACCGTTCCTGACAATCGTCTGAAAGCACGCTGACAAGCTTCACGCAGCTGCTCTTCACGCACGCCAGTCTCGTCCGACTCGTCACCAAGTCGTGAGTTTACTGCCTTTAATCTATACACGTCATCGTCGCCATGTTATATGTTGATCAGAGGATCGTGTTGTGCCGTCTCACCATACGATGCCGGGTCTTATATAGTCTCTAGTCTCACTAACAATCAATAGATTCGATCAATACCGCCTCACCCCTGTCCACATTGACTTCTATCCTAGATCACGAGGACGCCAACATGGGTCCTCCTACCAAGGAGTCCGTTTTGCAGGCGATGAGAGTTAGTACCTACCCTTTCTATACATCATCCCGTGTCTTACACGTTGCCTTTGACATACAAGTTATCTAACCCGTACAGAGTGACTTGGGAATGACACGCGTGGACGATCTTGAGCTGGAAAATGGACAACGCGGTCACACCGTCCGCACCGGTAAGGCAAGCGCGGTGCTGGCCAAGGCTGTCGCACCCCCGAGAAAGATCCTCCCTGTTGCCAACAAGTGGAAGAGTATGTTATAATTTTGTGCCTTTG
Source organism: Ophiostoma sp. CBS 140.51 (assembly GCA_029298735.1). Lineage (NCBI taxonomy): Eukaryota > Fungi > Ascomycota > Sordariomycetes > Ophiostomatales > Ophiostomataceae > Ophiostoma > Ophiostoma sp. CBS 140.51. Next base: position 11,825 of record JANSLP010000365.1, read on the forward strand.
CCCGACCCTTTTGATGTGTTTCAACAAACTAACTTGGCCAGCTGCTATCGAATCTGGTGCTTTTGACGACGACGACGCTGAAGCTGTCAAGGGCCTTGACCGCATTGGCGGTGGTCGTTTGCACGCCGTGGGCGCGACCCCTGCCATTCCTGCTCAGTACTTTTCACAGCAGAGAATGTTTCCTCCTGGCCTTCCCCCTCCGGGTTTTGGACGGAGCCCGAACACCTTTCAGCCAAGCCGCCCTCCACCGAACATGATGCCCCCGAGCGTGCCGTTCAATGGCTTTGGTCAGCAAGCTGCACGCTTCCCACCCGGACCCCCTCCCGGCTTGAGTCAGAATAGGTATGGCCTTTTGCAGCCCAACACAAATTACCACATATACATTTAATGGCATCGGTCATTCTAACTTGATTGTCGACAGGGCCCCTGTTTCATTCGAAATGCCTCCCATGGCAGCTCCTGCCTCAATGGGCTTTGGTAATATTGACAACGACGTGGCGCGTCGACTTGCTGAAAACTCGCCGATGCCCCAGCGCACCGTCCAGGTTCCTGCGAATACAGCCAGAAGACCGCCGCCCCCTGTCCCGCTGGCCTCCGAGGTCGCCAAGACTCCTCGGCCCCAGGACCCGATTCCCGCTGAATTTGCCTACACGGTCAACATTCGTGTTGCTGATCGGCTGGCAAAGGGAGAAGGTGCTATCTACTTGGTTGCTCCGTCTGACTCTGACCCTGGAACGTTCCACATCTACCTGGAAGGTTCTAAGTATATTGAATACCCGATCGTGAGTATGTTTAACTACATGACAACATCGACCGATCTCTGTCCGCAGTTCAAGGAGGCCGACGGCGCTTCTATCACCACGACCCGCCTTGTCTTTGGCAGTCAGGACAGGATTGCCACTTTCATGAAGGAGCTCCGCGCTTTGAAGGCTCGGAAGCCAGACCCGGTCCCCAAGGTTGCCCCAGCGGCTGCACCTGAGAAGCAGCCTGCAGATATACCGGTCTCTATGCCTGCGTTTCTTAAAAAGCCAGCAGCTCCCAAGACTTCTGACAAGGAAAGCGCGCCGCCTGCTACACCTGCAAACAAGCCTGCTATGGACATCTTGTCTAGCCCACCCCCGGTGCCTCGTCCTGCTGGTAAGGACCAGGATACCTACGAAATCAAGTCGACTTTCAATATTCTCAAGGACAGCGCCAACGCTATCTCGGCCCCCAAAAGCCGTCCGGCTGTCCTTGTTCTTGACTACGGAAACGACGATTACGGCAAGGCGTGCGACCTTGTTGACCTGTCTCATGCCGTGGATGCAAATGGATCTAGACCGACTACTCAATCTGCTATGTCGTCTACCTATGCGATGGACCTTGGGTCTCTGCAAGAGTCTCACTTTGTCACGCCTGCGGATGCCGAGCCCCATGTGTTCGTTGATAGTGTCCAGGCATCGGTCGCTCCAAGCGAGGTGGTTGAAGTGGAAGTTCCCGACACAGAGCCAGTTGCTGAGCTCGCTCCAGCCCCTGCGGTTGCAGCTGTGGCGAAGCCTTCTGCAGAGCCTCCCATCAAGTCCCCCACCGAGCACACCACAGAACCTGCTACATCGATGAAAGCAACCCCGGTTACCCACAACAACGAGTTTGGCGCTGATGACCCAGTGGAAAGTATGGAACGTCTCCAGGCCTCACTCATTGAGATTCTTCCCAAGTTTGAGGCAATGAGCCGCATCCTAGACAGTGTCGAGGAAAAGAAGCGAGAGGCTACTGCCAAGTCAGTCTTCACAAATCTTCGGTCGAGCCTCGGAGACACAAGGGACACCCAGCTCTCGTCTGCAGAGCAGCTTCTCCGGGCTTTGCTCGTTAAACTGTCCCAGGAGAAGCCGACTGCTACCAAGGTTGCAGATACTGTGTGCCATCTCAGATACGCCCGTGACGAGATCACGAGACTCCGGGAGCAAGCAGCGCCTCCTCCAGAGGTGCTTTTCAAGCTAGACTTTTTGCCTCTCGCATCCAAGCCTCGGGCTCCAAGGAAGACACCTCTAGCATCTAAGCCCGTGCCTCCAAAGAAGGCACCTGTAACACCCAAGCACACGCCAACCTCGAGCTGCACGAACAACAAGCCGCAGTCAACTCTGAGCCCAACAGCGAAGCCATTCCAGCCTAGCCCACCGCACAAGCCGAGACCAACCCAACTTGCAACTCATGTTGCCTCGCCTGGTACTGCACCGGCCGTGCAGTCCGTGACTCGGCCATTGGCATCGCCGAGCGGCGTGCCCAACTCGTCTATCTCGACCAATCTCGAGTCGCTGACCGAACGCATGTCCCGACTTACTCTCCCAGACAGCAACGCCAAGACTCCGACAAAGGGGCTGCAAGGTTCCAGATGGGCGACGGCGACCAAGAGCATTGTTCGCACGGAGAATGCTAACCGTTTCAAGGGTATCATTCCCCCGTAGTGCTTTCCTTTAATTTTTCTTCTTCTTTCCTTTCTGCCATTGTGCGTCGATGCCTTTGTATCCTTGGTCTGCAGCTGCTGATCAAGATGTCAAGAAGAGTTTCTCAACAGGATCGACGGCACCGGCCCATTTGTTTCATATAGTGCTGTTGCTGCGATGGCTTTCGCCGCCGGAGCCTTGCTTTCGCCAACAACTAGTCCCGCCATCTCCATCGTGTACACCCTTTTCGCTCTTCTGCACGATGTTCTTCTACTCTGCCTTTTAATTGCATTTCCATTCATCTTTGCTTACGTCTGCGTCAATGTATTATGATATGGCGTGTCAGGAAGAAGGGGCGAGACCAGGACAAGGGAGGATGGTGGAAAGGGGGACGGCTGGTTAGAGTAGTATTGTGATAGGGCATGAAATATAAAGCACAATTTTGACAGCAAAACTATGGCTCCGAAGCGATAGCAAGTGAATGTACCTGGTACAACATGATCATTCTTATTTTAATTTTGTGCGTGACTACATGAGTAAAATGCAAGCCTTGATAAAAACATAACGGCATAGTTCGCGCCAACCCAGATCCAAAAACAAAAGAAACATCAGCGCCGCCAGTAAAAAAGCAGGGGAATCAATAATACATCGGGAGGAGAGGGCCCATGAGAATAGAAAGCGGCAGGAAATAGTATGAACAACAAAGAGACATTACCGGTCTCTTGGGTCTTCTGCTGCTGCTGCCTTTTCGTGTGGTGCACTGAGGTAGTCGCCCTCCTCAGCAGCCTCATACTCGCCAATCAAGTCCGTCACAACCTCCCGTGCCTCGTCAAACTCGCTTAGGTTGTCCGAGAAGGGCGCCGTCTTCTTGTATGCGTCAATAAAGGCATTGCGTTTCCGCATGCCGTCGTATTGCCGCACAATGCGCTTGAAAAGCGTTGCTATGCTTGTGTGATTGGCCAGCATCAGACCGCTCACACGGTGGCTCATGGGCACATACGGACTTCGCTTTGTCAACGCCACCTGGATACTCGCCGGACCCCAGGGAATGAAAGTCGCCAATCGCCGCTCACGGATACGCAGCAGACTCTTGTGCACGTCCGTCGGGTCCACTTCGCCCTGAATGACGTTCAAAATGGAAATGTAGCAGCTCTTGCGGCCGGCCTTGCCACCGGGGCCGGGCGCCGTCGACACCATGCGGTTTTTGGGCTGCAGCAGGCGGCGCATGACATCGAGGACAGTCGTCTTGCGCACCGTCTTGGCCTGCTCGACCTGGTCGCCAGTAAAGGGGGTGTAGGCAGTCATGAGGAAGTGGGAGCGCGGGGTGGGGATGAGCGAGGCGAGGATGCTGACGAGGTCGTTGTGCATGTAGCTGGGGTAGCGCAGCGTCGTGGTACTGGCTGACATGACGGTCGACACCTGGATGTGATGTTAGTATGTGTTTTGAATGCCATGGACATATTGGGAGAACCCATTCGTCTGATCTTACCAGTTGGTTTGTCTGTTGGAAGGAGGGTTCCTGCACGTGCAGGCGGTCGGCAGCAATGTGCGACAGCGCGCCATTGTCGAGCACGACGACCGAGTCGGCGTTTTGCACCAGTCGCCGCATGGCTAGGATGCTGTTGTAAGGGTGCACAACGACGTCACCGGCGGCCGTTGTGTCGGGAAACACCGAGTACGTCTGGATCACTTTCTTGGGGAACCGGTCATTGAGCCGCTCCAGCAGGAACGAGCCCAGACCGGAGCCTGTGCCACCCGCAATCGAGTGCAGCAGCATGAAACCCTCCAGACTGTCACTGCCGTCTGCCTCGCGGTCAATCATCTCCATAATCTCCTCGTGTACCTGCTCGCCCGTCTGGTATCCATCACCCCAGTTGTTGCCTGCGCCGATGCCGTTCTTGCCGACGTAAAAGTTCTCGGGGTTGTAAATGTTCTTGTAGGGTCCCGTCTGGATGCTGTTGATCACGCGGGGTTCGAGGTCGATCAGGATTGCTCGCGGGATGTATCGCGTGTCGTCGCTCTGGTAGTAGAAGACGTCTTTCCGGTCGCCGCCCTCGGTCGCAAACTCCTCGAGGTTGCCATCTTGGCTAATGCCGTGCTCCTGGCAGAGCTGTTGCCAGAACTGACTCCCGACTGGGAGGGTTAGAGAGGATCAAAGTCCAGATGAGAACGAGGGGTACATACTGCTGTTGCCGCACTGGCCAGCTTGGATCGTGATGATTTCTCTGCCCAATGTCAGTAGCTGTGGCTTCACCGGTTGTGTAGATCAAAACTCATGACAATTCTGCTGTCCTTACCTAGGCATATTGGATTGCCACGTGGAAAAGCGCTTCGTTGTCGACAAAATCCAAGTACGGATGTGAGGCTGCAACTTTTATGCCACTTGTCGCTGAAAAAGGATAAGCAGCCAGAAATACGACGCGTCGTTCTGGCGGTGACAGTGTGGAAAGCGCGTTAACGACCCCGCTATTTACTATTTACCCCCAGCTTGTTTAGTTGTTTCCCCTTTTTCTCAGCTCCCGGGACCTGTCACGTGATGTCGCGACCAGAATTCACCAAAAGTTACCTCTTATCGGATCCTCACCCCTGGTCGAGGGTCCCGATAACATCGAGGGTGTGGCATCAGGATGACGGCTCTGATGCGATGACGTTTGTCGCAGCCGGAGGAAGCCGGTACCAGACAGGTCATCTTTTCTCGAACACGTCTCTTTTCTACAGCCTCGTCGTCCAATGTGATATCTCAAAACAATAGATGCAATTTGATTTTGCCGCCGAGAAGGAAGTAGTCAATTTACAAAGGTTGGCTTGTTTGGTGCCAATTGTTCACAGGCTGCCCAGGAAAGCCAAGGACACATTCAGGCCAGGCAAATAACTGTGGAACGTGCCTGTGCGAGACAAAACAATACGGTGAGTCTTTGCTTGTTTGTGCAAAATTCAGCGCGCATTAATGTAAAGGCAATGCCTAATTGTACCATATGCTTCAATCCGGTGTTTCCAGTTTGTGCGCATTGGGCACCCTGAGAGCTTCGCACCTGCCATGCGAAATCATTTCGTCGGATCGACGGGATCGAAAAAGCATATTACAGATCTCCGGTGAGGGAAGGAGCGCTCCATGAAAGGCCAGTCGAGGCGCGACTGCCCGTATTAGTGCACTTTTAGTTGTTCTGGAAACACATCAGCACGCCGCACCAGCCAGCCTTCTTTTTGGTGCTGTGTAGGCCCGGGATCCAGGCTCTCCAGGCCCTTCAGTCAGCCTATCAGGGTGCGCTAATCGCCACACTTAGTGAGTGGGTTGACATCACCAGTGGGGCCCGCCTAATTTCCTACAGTAAATGAGAGTCCGCTAGGCACTGTCGGTCGCGGCTGCCAAAGCACGAAAAAGGGAGGCACCACACAGAAAAACTCATGCAAAGCAGGAGCATCCGACAGCGCCTGCCCCAACAAGTTCAGACCTCCTTTGCCCATCGTCGAGCAGCCCATATCCTCCTTTCGACGAGAATCGAAGCTGCGTCTCCATCACTGTCACTTTCTGTGGATTCAGCCGCAACCTGACGACCGCTATTGAACTTCAGCGCTCTTACATCCGTCCAGTGGTTTCATTACTCGCCAGCTTCGATCTACCTTCCTTCCATCGGAGCTTCCCTGTTAAAGCGTCATTTCATCGCAACAACCCCAAATCAACACATTGGAAGAAGTTGACCAAAAAGGGGACTTTTTTTTAACACCAAAGACAATACAAAGAGCTTCTCGACTGTGCACTGCCGGCCCCGGACAACAAAGAGAGACTCGAAACAGCCAAAGCTGCCACGTCTCTGCGTCCGGCCCTACAGCTCCCTGGCTATCTCAGACTCCAACTCCGTCGGCCGATCACGAAACGAGCCTAACCCGCGCCTCGACAACTCGTGTACCCATTCTCACCGAGCCAACCTCGATATTCCCGGCCATCAACGTCTTCTTGGCAGTTGTGCATGGCCTCGAGTGTCCTGCAGGTGTTAGTGTAGACGTGGTCAGGCTGCCCTACGGTATGCATCTACGTCTTCGTCCTTGGCGGGCGTCCTTCCGGCTCTTCCATCGTCCCAACCTGCCCAGTTCCAGTTCTTCGAACTTGTGTCTCGGCTTTCTTTCTCTCATCACTTCTTTGACTCGCCTTTCACTTTGTTTTTCGTTTCTAACGGTCCATCTTCTCGTTCCACAGGCCGGCCGATCGAGTGCCACAATAGAGACCTCCTGCCAACCGCGTCAGGATGTCAGCAATCATCGAGGATGGCTCTCGACCGCCAATGAGCAACAGCGCCAGCGCGGCCTCGATGCTGGGCTCGGCACCGTCGATGCTAGATAAAGACTTGCCCCCAATACCCGAGTCTGCTTCCACCGCCACACCAGCAGCTGGAGCTGGAGCTACAACACACAGCAACGGAGCAGCTCTTGTAGCCCCGACGAGCGGCTTGATCTCCGACCAGGTCTCCCCAGCCACCTCCCTCCCAGATCAGAACCACAGCACACAACACGAAGCGGAAGATTACTTCGATTCCGGACGACCGCACGAACACTTTGCCACCACCGGCGTAGATGGCCTGCCGACAGACGAGAGCGGCATGGCACACGGACGCCCCTTACTAGCAGAAGACGGGGAGGGTCACGAGGGCTATGTCGAGTCGCCGCCAATAACGCCCGGCCCGAGACGACGCCGCAGTGTACAGTTCTCGCAGTCGGATATCCTAATCGACCCACCGCCAGTCGGTGGTCACCAGCGTCAAGGATCATGGGACCCAGCCAACCCGTCTCGGTCAAGACAGTTCATGTCCCGTTTGAAAGCCTTGGCTGTACAGGGTGGTCTTCCTGCACCAAGAACACCCGGCTCTGGAGGTGCACAAGACGGCGCACCGCTGTCAAATGCAAGCTCACCAACCGTGGCCCGCGGAAGCCGACTCGCACGAAGCCTCAATGAAAACGACAGCGATGCGGAAGCCGATGCCGATGCGGATGCCGAAGAAACTGCCGACGAGGCTACACCCGATAACGCTGGTGCCCGGCCTAGGAGGCGTAAGAGACGCATGTACATCCGCCCACGGAAAGAGTCGCAAGCAGCCGGTCCGTCTACCGCAGCTGCCTCTACGGGCGTGTCCACCGAACCAAACTCACCGCTCCCCTCCAACCGCCGCAACATGCTGCTTCAGCGTCGCGCAACAATGCCCGATCCATCCGATCACCGCGGTGGTCTGTCCGAAGGCGAAGGTCGTGACCACCTCAACCGTCAGCATGGGTGGCGCCGTGGCAGTTCATGGGTGGGACGGGGCGAAGAGCAAGAGGCAGGAAACGGCGGCCCTTCTTCTGGTCGCACCGTTGGCCACATCCGCCGCATGACCTACTTTGGGGGTGGTGTGTCGGACGGCGACGCCATGACTCCTCGCCGCGCCTTTTTTAACACCGGAGACCGGGCTACTACCTACGGTGTCCAAAAGTGGCGTCAGATGAAGAGCACCTTCAAGATGCTGAGACAAAAGAGAGAAGACGGATTCGACTACATGAAGTCGGCCGAGCTGATGGCTGAGCTGCGGGCAGGTGCCCCAGCTGTTCTGATGCTCGCCAGCATGATCCAACGTGACGAGCACGGAAACAAGCGAATTCCTGTACTGCTCGAGCAGGTCAAGCTCAACATCCGCGACAGCGCCCCAGTTCAAGATGGCGACAGCGAGCGCCATTGGCTCTTTACAATCGATCTTGAATATGGCAGTGGTCCTAGTAGAATGAAGTGGACGATCAAGCGGACCATTGGCGAAATTCTGGAGCTTCATTGGAAATACAAGTTGACCCGCAACGACAAATACCTGCACACGCCTCAGATTGGCGGGCGTCCAAAGCAGCCAAAGTTTCCCATCTCGGCCTTCCCTTACGTTCGCGGCCTTCGCGGTGTCAAACTGGATGACGAGGAGGACGCCGCCAGTATCCACAGCGACGAAGGTGCACCGGACGGCAACAGAACGGCCGGTGAGGGCACTGCTGGTGAGGGTACGGCGACCGATGCCGAGGGTCCTGGCGGTCGTATAAACTACCGCCGCAAAAAGTCCCGGATTGGTGTGCTGGGTGGCATCACTCGCCGCCAGTCTGGGCCGGTCAACCCCGACGGAACACCCGTTGCGGGCGATCTCCTCGACGAAGCGGCACAGAGACGCAAATACGTCGAACGCCAACAACGGATGCTGCAAAAGTACCTTAACGAAATGGTGCATTGGCTCATCTTCCGCGCCGACAGCAACCGCCTCTGTCGGTTCCTCGAACTGTCTGCACTGGGCGTGCGTCTTGCTGCTGAGGGCAGCTATCACGGCAAGGAGTGCTTCTTGCACATCCAGTCTTCCAAGGGCCTAGATTTCCGTCGCGTCTTGACACCTGGTAAGGTCATTGAGCGTCATAGTCGTAAGTGGTTCCTTGTCCGCCAGAGCTACATCGTCTGTGTCGAGTCTCCCGAAAACATGAACATCTACGATGTCTACCTCATCGACCCCAAGTTCCTCATCATCTCCAAGAGCAAGCGCAAGCAGCAACAAATCGCAAATGGTAAGGCGTCAGTGGCTGCTGCCGAGCTTGAAATGTCGACGAGCAAGAACCGCCTCAAGCACCACACTCTCACCCTCGTCACCTCCGAGCGCAAAGTCAAGCTTTGGGCCCGTAACCAGCACCTGATCGGCCAGTTCGAGGAATCCATTGTGGATATGCTTAAGCAGACTCCCTGGCACCGTCGTAACCGCTTCGACAGTTTTGCTCCCGTCCGCACCGGTGTATTTGCCCAATGGCTTGTTGACGGCCGTGATTACATGTGGAACGTGTCCCGTGCCATTGCCATGGCCAAGGATGTCATCTACATTCACGATTGGTGGCTCAGTCCGGAGTTGTATATGCGTCGACCCGCCTGTATCAGTCAAAAGTGGCGTCTCGATCGTCTTCTGCAGCGCAAGGCCGCCGAGGGTGTCAAGATCTTTGTCATCATCTACCGCAACGTCGAGGCTGCCATTCCCATCGACTCCGAGTACACCAAGTTCTCGCTCCTGAACCTGCACCCGAACATCTTCGTGCAGCGCTCGCCCAACCAGTTCAAGAAGAACCAGTTCTTCTTTGCCCATCACGAGAAGATTTGCGTTGTCGATCACGATGTGGCGTTTGTTGGTGGTATCGATCTTTGCTTCGGTCGCTGGGATAGCCCGCAGCACAGTCTTGTGGACGACAAGCCCACTGGTTTCGAAATGGATGAACAGCCCAGAGATGCTGACCACACGCAACTGTGGCCTGGCAAAGACTACTCAAACCCGCGTGTCCAGGACTTCTTCAGTCTCCGCGAACCGTACAAAGAGATGTACGACCGCACCAAAGTTCCTCGCATGCCCTGGCACGACGTCGGCATGCAGATTGTCGGCCAGCCTGCACGCGATCTGACCCGCCACTTCGTCCAGCGCTGGAACTACGTTCGCCGCGGTCGCAAGCCAACGCGCCCGACACCTTTTCTGCTGCCGCCTCCCGACTACCGGAAGGAGGACCTTGAGAGCCTGGGTCTATCGGGTACCTGCGAGGTCCAGATCCTGCGGTCCGCATCGGCTTGGTCTCTAGGTATCACGGACGTCGAGTGCAGTATCCAGACGGCATACATCAGCATGATTGAGGAGTCGGAGCACTTTATCTACATGGAGAACCAGTTCTTCATTACGAGCACAGAGACGCTTAATGTCAAGATTGTCAACCGCGTTGGCGATGCCTTGGTTGAGCGCATTATCCGTGCCAACCGTGATGACGAGGACTGGAAGTGTGTCATCATCATTCCGCTGATGCCTGGTTTCCAAAACTCTGTCGCCGACCAGGAGGGCACTAGTGTCCGTCTGATTCTCCAGTGCCAGTACCGAAGCATCTGCCGTGGCGAGAACTCTATCTTTGGCCGGCTACGTGCAGCGGGCATCGAGCCCGAGGACTACATCCAGTTCTTCAGTCTGCGCCAGTGGGGCAAAATCAACAACAAGACGGTCCTCACAACCGAGCAGCTCTACATCCACGCCAAGTGTATCATTGTGGATGACCGTGTCGCCCTGATTGGCTCAGCCAACATCAACGAGCGTTCCCTGCTTGGTGACCGTGACTCGGAAGTGGCTGCCATTGTTCGTGACCGCGACATGATATCGTCAACCATGGCCGGCAAGCCATACCGCGTGGGCCGCTTTGCGCACACTCTACGTCTCCGCCTGATGCAGGAGCACTTGGGCCTTGACACGGACGAGATTATGGAGGATACGCGCCGTGAGGCCGAGTTCGAGGCCGAGATGGATCAGATCTACAGCGATGTTGGCGAGCAGGATGGACACGACGACGATAAGTCCACGATCCGGTCCGATATCTCGCCAGGCGGTGTTGCCACTCCCTCTCAGTCGCGTGCCGATCGCCTCCGATCTTCTGTTGAGGATGTGGCTGATGTTGGCGAAGGCCCCAGCGAGGCTTCACCCTACTCCAAGCTCCAGCGTGTCAACAGTTATAACCACAACGTTGATCTGGAGACATATGCTTCAGACGATGCGGCTTCGGCGAAATCAAGACGGCTGCTCACGAGCGAGGAAAGTCGTCATGAGCACCCGCCCAACAGCGAGAAGCAAGCTCGGGATGTGGAGGGCCATGGCGAGGACCACTGGACCGCTGCCAAGAAGAAGGGCACCGACCGGCTTCGTGACTCGACTGTGGTCGAAGGTCGCGAGGTCCTCATCAACAATTCCTTTGACGAGGGTGCGAGAGACGAGGAGTTGTTCCTCGCTAAACCCGTCAACGATACTGCTCGCCAGTCAGCATCTCGCAACGGCGCCGCTAACGACCGCGCCGCTCACGCTTCGACTACATCAGCCTCTAACGCAGGTGGCAACCAAGATGTGCTGCCGCCTGTGCCGGCTGAAGAGACGGTCGTTCAGGAGCAGGCCAAATACGCACAGGCGGGCGTACTCCCACCGCTGCCTGTGACAGACGACACCGACATCGGTGGCCCGCCCAACTACCCCATCAACCCCCTGGCTGCCGATATCCGCCTCGCACGCATCACCCGCGACTGTATGCGCGATCCTCTCGACCCAGCCTTCATCGACGATGTGTGGAACCGCGCTGCCGAGAACAACACCAAGATCTACCGCCGCGTGTTCCGATGCCTCCCCGACTCGGAGGCCACCAACTGGCATGAGTTCCAAGAGTTCATCGCCTACGGTACCCGGTTCCAGGAAAGTATGGAAGCCCGTAAGAAGGGCGACGATAACGAACGGACCGAGTCGGGCAACCGCGGCCATCACCACGCCCGGCACGCGGCTGGTGGCGGTGCCGGTATCAGCGTCCCAGCACCGAGTGCTCTGGAAGCCATTGCCAACATCGGCGATAAGGTCGCCAGCGCCATGATACACAACCACCATGAAAACGAGAAGAGCAGCGGACAGAACAGCACCGAGCGGCCAGCGACCAAGGACAGCTTCCCCTCGGAGACGGATATGGGCCCTGGCGAGTCATCTAACAAGACGGAAATGGAAAAGGCCGCAGCGGCCGAGAATGCGTTTAAGCGGCGCCCCTCGTCTGTGTCTGGCCCTCCGCACGGTCATAGCTTGGTCCTGCCCGACAGCGCATCCCACTTGTTTAACAACGCCAAGGACGCCAAGGATGCGGTTGCCAACAAGATTAATGAGAAGACTGGCTTTGGTGCTTCTGTACCTTCTTCTTCGGGGACGGTTAAGGGCAAGAACCGGCGCACGACGTTCTCGGAGCAGGAGAAGCCGGTGCGGCTGTCGGAGAAGGATGGCGGCGGCGGCAGCAGCAGTGCTAACAACACCACCACTACTACCGCGGACGCCAACGGCAACAACACTAACAGCGGATTGTCGAACCTGACAGCGACGACGACGGCGGGTACAACGACCACAGGCGGTGGCACGAACCCCGGATCGGTCAAGCGGCGGAAGCGCGCCAACACACGAGGCAGCCGGCGCGGGTTCCAGGGCAGCACGAACGAGATCTTGTCCAAGGCGGATGCCGAGGACCTGCTCAAGATGATGCAGGGCCACTTGGTGCAGTTCCCATACGACTGGTTGATTGTGGAGGAGAACAACGGCAACTGGATGTACCAGGTCGACCAAGTTGCGCCGCTGCAGATTTAGTAAGTTCCACCCACACGGTATTTGTTTACTTTGTTTTGCCCCTGACTAACCACTTTTCTTCTCTCTAGCAACTAAATCAACTGGAGACGAAGTGAAGGCAATTATGGCCTCAAAGCATCACATTTTGATTGCTGTTGCTACGGTCTTGGAACATTATCATGGCATGAATTTTTGTTTTTGCAAAGCGCCGTGCATTTGTTTTTACGTTCTTTTTGGGACGTTGGATTTTCATACTTCTTTTTCTGCTTTTTTTTTTGCTTACTTTTCCTTCTTCCATTACTCTTTTAACTACATTCCAACGTTTTTATTACATATTTTATTCTTTCCACTGTTCACTTTTCGATTTGGAAACAATTGACATAAAATTCCATCCAGTTTGTATTCAAAATGGTGATCCTACTCGTGAAGTCAAGGGTAGATCATCTCCTCTATGGTCTATATCTGTGCTTATATCGTTCCAGGTTTTCTTCTCCCGTCTCCCTTACACGGGGATCTCGGTCGTCTGGTCATTCTCGTTATCCACGCGGCTCATCTCGGCAACCTTATCGGACTGCTGGCTGGGGAAGTGGACGGGCAGACCAGTGGCCTCATCAGTGACGGCGTTCTGGGTATCAGGCAGCACGCGGTCCTTGAGGAAGAAGGTCAGAATAAAGTTGACACCGGCAATGGCCAGGGCGGCGGCCAGGACCTGGCGGGTGTTCTTGACCCAGGCGTCGATGGAGGCCGTGCGCACCGGGTCGCCGAGCGGGTAAATATCGACAAGAGCCAGCGGGCCCGAAGCGTAAATGTCCTCAATGACAGTGCTGTTGGCAATACCGGCGAGCGAGCTGGTGAGCTCAGGCAGCAGCTCCTGCTGGATGGCACCAACAATAGCACTGCCAGCACCATCGGCAATACCGCCCCACATCAAGAAAATACCAGTGACCATGGCGACATCAGCGTGCGACACGGAAATCTGAGCGGCGACCTGCAGGTTGGCCGTCATGACGGCAGTGCCAATACCCTGGAGGACCTGAGGCACAATGATTTGGGCAGTGGTACACTCGGGGCCGCGGTACAGGTACATGAGACCCAGAGCCATTAGGCGCATACCGGCGCCAAAGACTGCGAGCCACTTGTAGCGACGAGTGTAGGTTGCAATGAGACCACCGGCAATACCAAAGATAACGACAGCGAGCGAGCTGGCGTACAGGTAGTAGGTGGCATTCTGGACGGAGTAGTCAAAGGTGATGCGGACCCAGTTGTACGAGGGCGTGTAGGCGATCATGACAGACAGAGCATCGGCCATGGAGATGGCCGTGGCCACGACAACATCCCAGCCGCCACCGAGACGGCGAAGACGCGAGAAGTTGATGGAAGGGACGGGCGAGAACTTCTCGACAAAGGGGAAGGCGATAAGGCAGACAGCACCGAGGACGAACATGGCGATGATGTAGCCAGTGGCGTAGCCCTTGGGGGCCTGGTCGGCAATGGTAAGGGGCAGCAGCAGGAGACCGAAGCCGAAGAGCAGTAGCAGCTGGCCGGGGATATCAAACTCGTAGACGGCACGGGCGATTTGGCGGAACGAACGACGACGGGGAGCAGCCTCAGTGTCGCGGAGAAGGCGCTCGGCACGGTAGGCCATACGGTACAGATAGAAGGTGATGGGGGCCATGGTGACAGGAACCAAAATGGCAAACATGCCAATACCCCAGCGCCAGTTGTCAGGCACAAGAGCAGCCGTAATCTTGGAGGCGACGCCAAAGTTGATGATAAAGGGTGCAAGCATCAGGTTGTTGGCCGTGCAGCGCCAGTGGGCAGGGACCAGATCGGCCAGCAGCAAGTTGCGAGCGAGGATCAGGCCGGTGTTGCCAAAGGAGTAGAAGATCATGCCAGCGGACATGGTGGCGATGTTGTTGGACGCGGCCAGGATGATGGTGCCAACGGCCCAGCTAGCAATACTAAACGAAAAGACAAAGGGGCGGCCAACACCGTCGGCCAGCTTGGCAAAGACGACGTTGCCGACGCCATAGATGATGTCCTGGACTGTGCCGAGGGTAGTGTACTGCACAAGACTATCGAAGACGGCGGCAGCGGTGTTGAGGTAGACAGCGAGGGTCATGGAGCTGAGGCCCATGACATAAATAGCCAGAGCAAACGAGATCCAGATGAACCAGCGCTCATACTGGATGGGCTTGGACACGGTGAGACCGGTGTCGGCGGCGGTCTGGATGCCAAGGTCCTCGCCGGCGGGCGCGTCGACAGCGGCCTCATGGACCTCGGTGTTGTTGTCCGGCGGATTCATGGTGACGACAAGGGAGGGAGGAGATGTCGAGGCAGGATAATGATTATATAACGAAGGGGTGTTTCGAGTGTATGACGCTCAAGGAAGGAGCGACGTGCAATTTGTGCAATGAGAAGAAGGTGCGATGCGACCAAGGTACAACCACGTTTAAGAGGAAGGAGCGACGCACAAAGGCGGGGACATGAGGTGAATAGAGAGCTTCCAAGGGAATGAACAGCTCCTGAGATCGGCGGGTGACGGCAGGAGCTATATATACCGGGGAAAAAGAGACAAGGAAGACCCTACGGATCTTTTCGACCTGTGCATACAGAGCTATGACGGTGCCTCGAGCCCAGACACGATCGACAGAAGGAAGCGGGCGGCAGCGCACAGCGAGAGCGAGCCCGGGAGCCTGGATCTAGGCGGGCCTGCGGAGACCTTCGTGGGTAGCTTTGACAGGCGGAACGACCGACCCAGAGCGGAAGACGACAAGATAAGAGGAATTACGACAGGGGATTCATCCAAACGAGAAAAAAATCTGCATCTCGCGGGTGAAGTCGTGCGTTCTCACCATGTGCATCCATCCCACACCTTTTTCAATTTCACTTTTCGCACGAGTCGCACTGTCACACACCCCGGCCACAGAGATGAGGAGACCAGTTCATGCGAGTCTTTTCCCGCTTTGAGACAAGACAGCTTCTCAACTTGCCGTGGTCAACCTAAGATACGAGGGGGCATAACTGTCGTTGTATTCTTTCCTATTTTATCTGTCGAACGAACCAGCTCTTGGTATCTTGCAAAGCGAAGACGGCGAACGGCTCTCGGCAAGGAGGAAGAACGGGACAGGAGCAAACAGTGGGTTTCCACTGAGAAAAAAAAAGAACAAAGAAAAGCTGCAATGTGCAAACTTTGCCAGCCGGGACATCTCGTGGTCAGGAACCACTTCGACTTCTTTCGTGTGGCACACTCCCCTGTCCTTTCTCAGTTCTCCCACGTTTGTCCCACAGTCAGTCATGACCGATCGGCATAAAGCTCGCCTGAACGTGGTCAGTATCTTACGTACAACATAGGTCGAGAAAGAAAACGGACACGAGAGACGAACAAGAATCAGCGACGAACCAGGGACCCGAAGCAGAGCTGGCGCCTTCTTTCCGCTGTTTTTCTTTGTCCATCAAAGCTTTGGTTCAGAGACGTGGAAGCGGGCACAGCTGCGCGACACCATTCCGCACTTCGCCTAGCACGGGCCAAACGGTGCAGGCCGGCACCGACCATACCCACATAAGGCTAGATCCGAGGAAAAGACAGCAAAAAGAGGGGGGAAAGTCTCATCTGATAAGATTGCGACAACCCTTGCCGGGTGCCACACGGCAAAGGAAGAGAAATCAGAGTTAAAAAATTTTGAAAAAGGACGGGAAACAATGGACACCGCTAGCAGCTCGAGGTCATATCCTCAGTAGAGGATCAAGGGAAACAAGTGACAGGAATGAGGCAGAGAGGAATGAAGGAGAGATTCACGTCCATCTTCTGATGTTTTTTGTTTCTTTTTTTTTTCCTTTCCATCCGGATCCTGGGTCCGATGATAAGTATTTCTACAATGTCGACACCTCTCTACCACATCGTTTCTCCTCTCTTGTTTCTTTTTCCGGCTCTTTTCTCCAGACTTTTTCTGCCACGGAATAGCTCCTCACTGGGGCTTTTTTCTTCTTTTTTTCGACCCTTTGATGGCGTCCTTACCCTGTCCGACCCTCCCAATGGTTTCGTCCCCCAACGGTACCCTTGCGTCGTACTCGTATGCACTCTCTCACTCTCACCATTATGTACTTCGTAGCTGTATTATTTCTACTTTGACCCGAAGATGGGGTGACAAAAAAGGACCATGCACGTCCGAATCGCCCACGTCCACGAGGCACTTGTGGAATTTGCATCCTCCGTCCCCTCCTGTCACCTTCAATTTTCCTTTCACGACATTTTTCTACTTTCTGTTCAAGTTCGTACGTCAATGAATATTCCGAACGAGCTCCGTTTTACTTGTCATTTTTCCTCTACTATGTAGCCACGGCCCAACCAATTCTCTCCCCAAGCGAGATTCATCAACTTTTTATGCCTTTCTTCGCCCACTTGGACTTTCTAATGATTATGCAACAAAGGTCGAGTTGTGCGTAAGTCGTCTTCAACACCCACGCCGTCGTTTTCTTCAAGACATCATTGGCAAAACGACCCTGGCACATCTTTGGCCTTGTCCAGCACAGACTTCCTTTTTAGATTCCGAAGATCGGACAGTTCCGGTCCAGATCCAAACAACCCAACCCATGCCCCCACGCAATGACAGCTCACTTCAATAAAAATCAAAGCACGTTGGAAGTCCATTCTACAAAGTAATAAACGAAGTCTCCATATTCCGAATGTGGTTGTTGACTTGCCACTCGCACTTGCATCATACCTGCTCAGTAGCATCGTTCCTTCCCTTCATCAGCGTTAAATCCGCCAGGGTGCCTCTCGCTTTGAGGGGGTGGTTTGCGGGCCATGTCGGGAACCTTCGACTGGTCAACTTGCTTGAAAGTGCACAGGGGACCGGTTCTAGCCAAGCTTTGGTATACACGGACAAGCCACAAACCAAGCTACTCGGTGGGTCAGCTTTTTGCGGCGGCCGAGGGAGGAAAGTGCGCCGAAATCTGAGAAACCAAAAAGAAGAGAAAAACAAGCAATCCCCAAGAAATACCAAGAGTACCAAGAGTACCAAGCACTTCCAAGAACCGCGACCAGCCGAGGAACAAGCAAGACAAGCAGAAATACGAAGTAGACTACTACCAGCGCCAGATTATTTGGCCTTTTTTTCTTACATGTTCTTTACTGTAGCTTAACTCTTTCCGGGGAAGGACTTGGTGAAGCAATAGCAGGAAGCACTTGGCAAGAGGGGAAGGGGGAAATGCAAGAAGCGGAAGGGGCTCCAAAAAGCACCACAAAAATTAAGGAGTGACAAGGCCTTGGAGATTCTAAAAACGTCACGATAATAACAATGCATGAACATACGGATAATGGCCACAGTCTATTTACTTCTTGGACATATGAATTTCGGCGGACAAGTCACAAATGAGACAATCTCAAATTCGTGTCAGTAGAGTGCAAAGAGGACTCAGACCGCACGTTCAACTTCTGCATTTACCATGCCAAGCTTTTCTTTCTAAAAAGAATTCTGAACTTCTCTTCTTCTGGCCTTTTCGCTTTCCCTTTTTGTGACTCTCGTCTTTTCTTTCTCACTCGTAGATTCGTAATAACCACTGCAAGATGCCAAAACGTTTTTTGCTACTCCTCACAAATAGGGTTATGGACCTATCGATCCACTGTAGTGCATTAGCACAGAAAACCTAAAAGGCCGACCGGAGTCGACTCCGTTCAGCGTGGGCCCGCGATTTTTCCTCAGCAGCAAACAATCCATCACATTTTTATCAGATCCTTTGACAGGTAAAAAAAAGCCGAGATGATAAATACTATGGTACAAAGCGTGAAGCGAGGTAAGAAGGGTAACAACCGATAGTCGCGTGTTAAATTGCATGTCAACAAATCTCACGAAACAAATCGTACGAAGCATATTCATCCCACGTCAGCTACCTCAACTCGTACATTTGACCGTTCATAAAATGGCTCTACTGGAAGGCAGGGACTTCGTTATTTTTTAAGAAAAAAGAGCACACAACGAGAAATTTGTAGTGGATTTAAAAAGCTCACAGTATTAAATAAATATGACATCCTCTTGTAGATCTTTTGTCAAAGCAAATTGAGCTATGTATGAAACTACATTGTGGGCAAAATACCCGTCGCGTAGGAAAGTAGGCGGCAGTTCTGTTCTTACAACTACGCAACATTAAAATATAGCCCTCATACAAACACAAGGAGATGTCGATCGTAGATGCGCGCGTGAGATGATCGACACAGCCCTGTGTAACCTTGCACGGATCTTTTGTAAATATGTAGATTATCTCGTTGAGTTGACGGGCGATCCATACAGTTACACAACGACTTTCACCACTTCTCACTACACGTTATACAAACCGTTTCACCGTGTGATTTTTTTACCTTATTTATTGTGGTCTTTTAACTGTCCTTATTGGAAATGAAGACAACGTATAGTCGACTGGGTAAGGTATCTTGGCGATGCGATGCGATGATGAAATTTAGAAGCATGGACCGTGCTCACTAAGATCATCATCTACAATCTTATGTGTGGCATGCCCATTAAACCTGTGAATCTACTTAAACTACATTTAAAGAAGTAGAGATGTTTTAAGTATCCCATGATAAAGGGCGCTGAGCATTGCAATGCATCGCAGCCTCGCCCTCGCCCCCAAATCAAGGCCTCTTTCTCAAATATCAAACTTCAAAAAGCACTATGTAACACTATATTAAACATTATTTCCATCCCAATTATAAACTCTTGTGTCACCTCAGAATCCTGTCATTTGGCTTGGCGTCGAAATGAGGACCATAAAGTAGAAAAGGTTTACAACGAACAAAGAGGAGGGTACCACAAATATGTGATCTCCACGGCAAGTACCTTGTTCAGCTCAATGACAAACTGTGTCGAAGCGAGTATTGCCTGCTGCGCCTCGATAAAGACCGGCCATGCTTCAGGGTCGAC
>JANSLP010000036.1:0-177835 GCA_029298735.1 Ophiostoma sp. CBS 140.51
CGGCTAGCGTGCTTTTTCGTGCTTTCTCATGCTTCTCGTTGCTTGGAGCTCAGCAATCTTGCCTAATTTAGGGAAAGTGCGTTTGGCACAGCAAGGAGTAGCTTGTTTTCTCGAAGGAACAGTTAAAGTTAATTACGAGTATCAGAGAGGTTGTTGAAAATAAACAGAAGACCTGTTTTGTCTGATTCCTCTGCCCCTTCACACCTCTGCTTCGCCACATTTATAAGGGCCATTTCATATCTTGATTTGATTGTGCATTTCAAAATCATCTTGATTGATTTCTTTCTTGCTCCTTTCCATCTACACGTTTTCAGACGTTTTTGTCTCATTTCTTGACCGCAGATTTCATCTAAATATATAGAAAGTGGACGTAAAAACTGCAGTCTGTTGCGCCCCATCATATTTCAGTTCCTTTCTTTTCTAAAATGCACTTTGCGACATTTCGCCACGATCTCTTCTCCCTGTGCTGCTCATGCAACCTTGCGCTGAGTGTGTTAGTCTCAAAGTACGATACTCTTAACTGCATATTTCATTCCATGTACGAGGCGCATCATTGGCCGTACCTTCCTTCAGTCACGGAGGCTCAGAGCTTCCTGCCGTGTCTCAAAAAAATGACCGTAGTTGAGCCTCTGCATGTCTCGTCATCGCTCTTGCCATCCTTTCTGTTCGGACCTGCCTGTCTCGCCTTGCCTAAGGCGCTAGCCAATCCCCTGTCAGCCTCGCCCACCACCAGGGCCCCAAAGGCGCACAGGGCGTTTTGCCACAACGAATAAGGCACCAAAGAGGTCCATTTGGGCCTTCCAAATGCGAGTGCCGCCCCGCTCTTGCGCCCATGAGTTGCCTACTGGATTTGGGAAGTCTCAGCCTCATCCTGTTTGAGCAGTCGCGACCCAGCCAAATCCAAACAAAAGAGTCGGTGTCTCCCCTTTCCCACATTCTCCTCACCCCTGTTCGTAAACCTCCGTGCTTCTATCTACACCCTCCTTTCGGACAGCTCTTATTCCGAGCTTCCCTCTTTGTTTCGCGACGCGACTTCATCTCCACATCAAACTCTTCCACCCGGCTGGGGAGCTGCGCGTCGGTGCGGCATCCTGGCGTCCCTTTCTCGTCGGGGCCCTCACTCACCGCTCTTATTTCTTCGGAATCACCAGCGCCGCAATCGTGTGACTTGCCGGGTCTTCTGCCCGGTCTTCTCCTTCGTGCTGAGTGATCTTTCACTTGACGCGGCACTGGCCGCTCAGTTGCGCCCGGGTACCGCCTTATCCAGACGGCCGAGGCTAGCGGCGGTGCCAACTGATCTAATCTCTTGGTGTTCGTTACTCGAACTCGAATAGACGGCATCGCTTGTTTTCAATCTTGACTTCTTTTGGAGACGGAAGCGACGCACGCGCCGCCGTTCACTTTGAGGCTACGACATCCTACCGCCAAACGGATGCCATTTCGGAGAACAGGCGCATCCATTCTGCTGACTTGCGGGCATCGGGGTTTGTGACACTGAGAAGGCATCCAGCCACACCAGAACCACCATGGATCGGTTATCCTCTCGAGACGGGGGCCAAGGCGACATGATGGTAAGAAGTCCTTTTTTTGGCCTCCGTTCCGAGCATCCCTGATAATGCTCCAAACTTTGTTCTGCCAACAACAGCCTCATGTCTTGCGCACGTTCTAACACTCTATTCGTCTAGCCCCCGCCCTTTGCGAACTTGAACCCGGTCATGGCGAATTATGTGAACTCAAATGATGTTCCGGTTGGCGATATGTTACAAAGACAACTTTTCGGCATTATCGCGCCGTCTTTGCCACACCAGAGACACATTGGAGGGCCAGCCTCCGAGCACGGGGCCACACCTGACTCCGCTTACGGAACCAACAGTGTCCGTGGCAAGCCGAGCACAGGCAAACGCTCTCTTTACAATGGCTCAAATGCCTCTACAATGAGTACTGTGGCTCGTTTGGAAGGTGGTGTTAACGGCATACAATTGGACACCCGGTCCGAAGCCTCGTTACCTCGTTCGGAATATCTGATGCCGTTGACTGGCGCTCCTGCAGCCGAAAAATGGGTCTCGAGTATGATGCCTGCCTATGGCCAAAAGATGACGACTGATGATCCGTGGGAGAGTGCCTACTCGGCTTTGGACACGACGGACGTCTTCAGCACGCCAGACATCAACAACGACAGCCAAAGTGTGAACGGGGGCGCGGAGTTGGTCGAGCTCCACTGTATCAAAAACCAAAACGGCTTCAACTGCTCCATTTGCCCCAAGCAACAGGGCAAAGTGACCAAGACACGATCCGAGATGCTGTAAGTACTCAACTCAGCTTTGCCATCTCCAACGGCACCGGCACAGTTCGTTTTGTTTCTATTGTTGACTAACATATTGTTTCTCGCTCAGAAAACATATTCGGACGCACATTAAGCCGTTCAAATGCAATGAGGCTGAGTGCAAAATGGCCCAAATTGGGTTTGCCAACGAGACGGACTTGAAAAGACACCACACATCCTGCCATAAGGACATCAGAACACTTTCAGAATTCTTCAGATGCCACCATGGGCTCTGCAAAGATAAAGAAAAGCCTTGGACACGATGGGACAACATGAAAAAGCACATTTTAGACGTCCATGGCTTGAAGGAGACAGACCGTGAAAAGTATCGCGTGAGGTGAGTGCCTGACGAGCTTATGTGCCACCTTGATTTTGGTACATATATGTCCGCCACCCTTGTTACCTTACTAACGCTCATTTTGCAGAAATACGGGTCCACTGGAGAGTGATCTCGCTGGCATCGGCCTCCCGCCCGAAACATATTACACACAGTCAACAGCTACTGACACCGACATGGGCTCAATTGACTTGTTTGATGATGTGTCCGAGCTGGACCAGCTCATGGCTAGCGGACTATTTCCACATGCCACACTCCCCGGCAAGTTTCCAGCATCGTTGCTGCAAATGAGGAAAAGCTTTTCTGGGGCAAGCCGAATAATGCCATCAAAAATCCGGAGCAGTCGCCCAGCTTTGCCGAATGAACCCTTCGATCTTTCATCGGTGCGGATATTTAGCGTGCCATCCTCGACAAAGCCTTCGGCGCAGATATCTTCGTCGGCCCCTCTTCTAGGACAGCAAAGGCGCAATATCTTCCTCTCAGCCCATCAGAATACTCTCCAGTTTGGGAATCAGTCCAGCCAGCGGCGGCTGCCACACATGACGAACCAGACTAATCGTCACCAGGAAGACCGCGACGCCCTTCTTGGCCCTGACATCTTCTCAAGGCTCCAGCGGCCCAGTGTACCTACTGAATCAGCTATTTCGAAAAAAGATATACACCGCGCCCACATCGATGCGTCCCAGAACCTGGGCATGAGGCTTGAACCTCCAGATTTTTTTCGGCTCGGCGATGAGCCTTGGAACTCTGTGGGCTACCTCGCAGTAAATGGTAGTGCTAGCAAAGGCGCGTCTCCCAGTGTCCACAACGACAGCAAGGAAGACCACGACCAAGACATCCAGCTTGAGGACAATCCGTCAAAAGTTCATCCAGTCGGAACAGAAACTGATTCTGATGGCGACCATGACGAAGATGGTGCTGATAATGCTGACGCTATTTCCACACAAGAAAACGACGATGGGCAACCGCGGCGGCAGCTAAAGACACCACAGAAAGAGTTGCAAGAACTGAAGGACCCGCAAGAGTCCCAGCAAGCACAAGAGTCACAGGACTCACTAGACTTACAGGGCTCACAAGGGCGCAAAGAATCTCAGCCCACGCTGCAGGGAACACAGGCCCCTCCAAAGGACAAGCAGACACACACGGAGATCTGCATTGATCTTACAGGACCCGACACCAAAAACGACGACCACGGTTCTGTCGATGAGCATGTAGCTGCTGAAGTGAACGAGACACATACAGCATCAGCTGCTGTGGTGCTCGATGATGTTGCGTTCGATAAACTCTCAGACGACCGTCTCCAGACCGTGCTGAGAAGGTTGACAGCGCTATCTGGCGCAGATGGTAGACTGGAAAGGCTGGGGTTTCGGTTGTCAGAAGTTGAGGTGCCAGTAGCACCGGCGAAGCGGAGTGTGCGGAGCGTACGGTCAGACCAGACTGCTACGAAGGAAACAGAGCCCTATCCGTATGCGTGCACACAGGATGGATGTTCTGCATCCTTTGCCACAAAGTCATCTTTGCGGTATGCTACGATTTTGTTTCATATTTTTTTTGGCATACTTACACCCGCTAACTATTGTGGCCTACCTAGAAAACACGAAAAACGACACGAACGGCCATTTGCATGCACGTTCAACTGCACCACGAAGGGCAGCGATGCGAAAGTATTTGGAAGCAAGAACGACTGGAAGAGACACGAAGAGGGTCTACATTTCCAAGAGCCTGTGGTTGGTGAGGAGTGGCAGTGCGGCGAGATAGTGAATACCCAGAACAAAGGTGTCTCCACCCCCTGCCACGGCGTTTTCAAATCAGCGGCTACATACCAGCAGCACCTCACCAGCCAACACGGCCTTAAGGAATCCGACAAAAAAACGATCCGAGAGAAGATGGCACGATACAGGGCCTTGCCAATCGAGAAGTGCAGCTATTGGTGTGGATTTTGCAAAAAGCACATCCGCGTCACACATCGTACCCGACCGCTTGTGCCGAAAACAGATGCTGGCGACGACGACATGGACGGTGATGCCGCCAAAAGCTCTGCGGCAGACACTGATGACTTGCACGAGACCGATGGTGCCGCCAATGGGCAAGCTACGACTACAAAGCACAACCTGACCCGAGACGGGTGCGTTCTCTTTTCTGAGTTCTTGAGCGAACGGTTCAACCATATCGACAACCATTTTGTGGGCCGGGGCGAACGGAAAATGAATATTGTACATTGGGTTCATGACGACACACTCCGGCCCAATCACATTAACGCGGACTATGCCATGCTGGACCGGGCTGCCAATCGTGATGACGAAACAGCGCAGCGGAAACGTCACCATGGAGATGACCAGCCGCTTGGTGCGAAGCGGAGCAGGTCCTCAAAGCGCAAAGCCACGCCATTCTTTACGTGGATATGTGTATGTTTCGCCAACGCTTTTTTTTTCTTTTCTTTTCTTTTTTTTTTTGTTTTCGATCGTATGTTCCCTGATGTATCTCGAAAGCTGACCTACTTCTCTACTTACAGTGCACTTGCAATGGCTTCAATACGGCCCATTCAAATGAGTCGTGCAGCGAATGCCAACACATTGTGTGCGATTCGTGCAAACGCGAGTAAGATACCATCTAACGCCAATTCTTGATTATTGGCGGCATCGCACAGCATTTGACTACGGTTAGACTTCAACGCTTCTTCCTGCTCTCGGTTCTATCGTTTATTATCAAGGAACGACTTATTATCCTCGTGGACATCGAGATGATGACGATCCGACATGCATATGCTAATTCAGGATGTGGGCATTTGTTTGGCTAGAATCCCCCTGATTTTGGATTCTCTTCTGTCTTCGCCAGATATCCTCTTGGCCAATTTTGATATTTTGTACTTTTTATGCATTTTCTTTTTTTCATAGCGGCAGGATTTTACAATCTTGTGTTTTTATACCCTACATATACCTTGCCGTTTATTTACTTTATTTTCATGCACGATTTTCGGGCTCCCCGAAACTCACTCCCTCGTCTTTGCTATCCCTTGTCTTACATCCGAACATTCAGAAGCCCATGATTTTGAGCCTCATCTATAACATGTTTTCTGCAAGCATCTATTCTACTTTTGAGGCTGAAAGACGGCTACACGGTAATTCTCCATTAAAAGAGCCATGAGAGAGTGTTATCATCGGTAACGAGCGTCTTCAAGAGCTGAGGCGCAGTCGGCCTCATGTGGAACAGCCATTGCGACTTGGGGGCCGGTCGGCAGTAGTGATAAATTGTTTAGGACAATAAGGCAAAATATACGCCTCTTTTATATTTAATTTGGCCCCCAAATCGTGGAGAGGGAAAGAAACAGCACAAAATAACAAACAAATATGCTGAAGTGAACGGGTACAGGCCTCTTTCGAGGCACATCCGGAAAGGGCGGTCAGCAGTCGTTCGCCGGAAGGGTTCTTTATGACTCCTGGTGTGGCTTGTGTCCCTAATTTGTAAATCCTTTTTGCATTTCGCAAACAGCGGTAGCAGTGATACAAGAATCACTGCTCACTGCTGCTACGGAACGCTTCCCCATATGAGCAAACAGCCATGTGTCCCCGGTGGGGGGGGGGGGATGGAGGATGCAACAGGTACCCTCCAACGCGCCAAAAGGAAGGCATGGAAAACTCGTCGAAGCCGTGGGCTTCCCTGGCTGACTGTCGGATCTCTCATGCACTACAATGTCCGGAATATGACCGGAATTCAATAGGCCCGTGACCACTGCCTCCCATTGGTGCATTTAAAAATACTTAAACGTCTGGGAAAAATAGACAACAAAATAGAAAATTTTCACCGCTTTTTAACACCCAGCCTTATTCGAGGGTTGCTGTACGCGGGTGAAGACTCTTTGATAACGGTCATTTATGAACCATGTGCAGAACCATGTGCAGAACCATGTGCAGATTGCATTGCGCTGTCTGTGTGATAATGTGTGGTGTGCATGCAGCTCACACATTTTGGGCCCAGCTGCACTTTTGTTTCCTGAGGCCCAGAGCCGTGGGGGCCGCGGATGTGGCGAGCGAAGGATGCGGAAAAGAAACAAGAAACAAGAAATAATGAACCATACTCGGGGATGGTATGGTTCACCAGGTATATTTCCATCTGTTTCTTGACAGGTGCAGTATGTTTTCTTTTTGTCTGTTCGCACTTCTCCGTGTGTTCATTTGAACATATCGGCTGGGATCTGCATCCTTTCAAGCTGGTTGGGTTTAGGCATCTCTCTCAGAGACGAATCATATCCGTGATATGTACACATATCAGTACATGAGGCGCGCGGAGGTCACTCTTGGAGGTCGAAGATGCCCTATCCCTTGTGTGAGCTCGGCCTCTCCCGTTTCCAAGCACATCCAATGACTAATACAGAAATTGTGCACATGCTGTGCCCTTGAATGATTTGATTAAAGTGTCTTCGAGAATAACTCTTATTTTCTCCGATGGGAACAATTCCTGGGAACGGCAATATCAGGTGATTGTTTCCAGCGCGGAGTACATTGCCAAGTTCGGATACTGCAGAGTGGTCCATCCGGACCCCAAAACATATGCAACTAAATCAACACACCACACCGCAAAGATACACACGACAACTCTTTGGATTCGATTGCTGGCTCGTGTGGCCCCTGTTCTCATCCTTTTCTTTTTGGTCGTTTTTTCTGTGTCGTCATCTTAACGCCTCACGCCTCGATCTGAGGCGCCTTTTTTTCTAGGACCGGCCTGGAGCGCGGGACAAGTTACACAATATGAAAAAGAAGAAAAGAAAAGAAAACGTGACGTATGCAGCGAGTCTATGGCGCCAGGTTACCACCTGCTTCGAGGCGGGTAAGGGCAGTGAGTTTTGACCATCTTGGTAACAAAAATCACAACTCTAGACCAGTTGTTTCAGATGCTTGCAAAGTCCGCGCTTTTGCTGACCCCTCGTTTTCTTTCTTTCGTCTTTGTCTTTTCGACATATTTCCTTCATCACGTCTGTTGCTTCACCGTATCTTTGTTTTCGCATGTCTCTCAAACCCTCATCCTCAGTTGCTCTATTTTCAGCCGACGAAACTGTTACCTAGTTAGAAATGGAGCCAAAAGGACAACCCTAAAAAAAGAAAGGAAAAAGAAAAGAAAGACGATCCCAAAAGAGAATGTATCAGCACGGCGTTGTACGCTGTACTTTACGAACATCTATTAAAAGAAAGATGTTGCGATGTGGCGCTTTTTCTATTCTATTTTCAGTCATTTCTAAATCTCGATGATTGGTTATTTATGGATATGGACATGGACATTGGGAAACTTACTAACCAGTTGCATGCTGCACGTTCGGTTTTGAGGACTCGAATGGGTAGTTGCAAAAATAGACCTGGTATCTCTCTTTGGCTTCTGCTTCTTTTAGATATTGCTTTCTCCTTTCGTTTGTCATTTCTCATGTACTTCCATGTTGTTACTTTTATTGTCTTTTGTTTTCACAAAACAACGGACAGGTGGTCGCCTCGTGGCATTGTCAACTTTGACGTGTCACTACGGTGAGTGGGTGGTCAGTGGCAGGGTTCTGCTGTGGGTTTCGGCAGCGCTTGCTCCATAAAAGCTTGTGTGTGTGTGATTAAAGGAAAGGAGAAGGGGATTCTTTTTGTCTTGATTCTTCATGTTCAGACATTACAAGGGCACTCTGTGACGTTTAATTCCATTCTAGGCTAGTTGCAGACTGTACGTTGTGATTGTAACGGAAGCGGAATAAATAAGAAATATCAGAAGGGGGTGTGTTAAGGAAAATAAAAGGTATGGAGGAAGATACTTTGCACGGTACCTTGCACGGCACGTCTACTCTCTGTTTGGTGGCGTTGAGTGGGGCGGCGGTGTAGGTGCTTTGTCCATTCTACTTGTCCTTATGACGTACTCCGTACTTTATATGTGGTTGTTTTGGTGAGCTCTTCGTCCCCATTGATTTTAAACTCTGCTTTTTGATATCTTTATGCTTGTTTCCCGTTGCTCTTTCCCTTCTTGCGATGTATCGTGGTCCTGTTCCTTCTCCACCTCATGCCAATCTTTCCCCTGTCTTGTACAAGCGCGGTCGTTCCTTCCAACCCCCTGACGCTTCCTTCCCCGCTGGCCACGTTTTCTTGTCTCGGCGACATCGACATCGACAAGCCCCATTCAGCCCGTTTTCGCGAAAAAGAAAAGAGGCATTGCAAAGACAGCATCGTCAAGCATATGTGCTACAGCTATGAGGGACAGTACTCTTCTCTCCTAAGCCACAGTGTAACTCTTCTCGAAAGGGAACGTGGCGTGTTTGTGGGCCAACTAGGGCCGTTTCCATCACATTTTCGCCAACCCACCACGGCGCTTAACCGTTTCTTTTTTGTTTTGCCCATGTCTATTTCTTGCCCGATGCTCGGGATTATTCCCGAAGTCCACGTCTCTCACACCTGCCAGGCTGAATTAGAAAAGATACCTGTTGTGTGAAACCGCCAGTTGGGAGCACTGGGTGCCCAAGTTACACCACAGCGCTTGCTGCTCCTTTTGTAACATGTCAAGCTTGAGCACTCCAACAAATTCAAAAGGCGCCTGGCCGTATGCCTCGCAGTGTGCCTAGGCGACATTGTTCGTAGATCACTTGATACACGTACTCGTCCTCATGGTACCTCAAAATAACGCAATGGAATACACAAGAGGTCTGATGAAAGAAGAACTTCAATGTGCTGCCCGCTGCGTGAGTGGACTACCTTGTCAGTCAGTGACTATATCCTTCGGCCGTGGTCATGGTGATTAGACCCACCGTTATTACTACTCCATCGCCAGTGGGCCGTGTACCCCAAAGTTTGCCACGACTTCAAATGTCATTCTCCATAAGCCGAGTCCCACCAAGAAGCATACATCCCCTGAAAAGATACCCAAAGATAAAATCATTCTCCAAAGCGCCTTGTCCTGGAGAAACACTCAGTAATTATTAAGTCGCACTTACTCCGTACGTTGCAGTTTGCTTCGGGACCGAACGTAAAACGAGTTGCCTTCTACCACAACTACAAATCGGTATCGACACGGTAATTGGCCTGACACAAGAAGACGACAATGAATAACCCATCACTGAACACCCTCGTTTCCTGGACTTTTTTTTTGTCACAGAAAACAGACATGGGCTCGGTTAAGCGAATGTATGTAGAAAAAGGGCCACTCTGGTACGACAATGAGGCTCTGCAGTGGGGTCGCTCGCAATCAATTCTGTGCTCTTTGCCATCTCTGTCGTACTGGGGTCGTCTTCTTCTTGGCTTTGCTTTTCTCGGATACCACCTTATTTCTCAGCTCCCCGTGGCACAGCTTCAGTCCGGCTTCGTGGTTATCTTGATGTACAGAATATGACATACGTGTATTTCAACCCGCCTAGTATTGCGTGCGCTTGAATGTGCGTCGTGCGTCGTGCGTCGTGCGTCGTGTGCGTCGTGCGTGCCGTGTGTTCATGGTCCCACGCAGCGCACCTTTGAAATGAGCATTGTACATGTACACTGCAAAACGGAGTACGACGTACTATGCACAACTGAACGGCCCGGCCAGTTCTTGCCCTTCTCTTTTCTCTTTTGTTGCATTTTGGTTGACAATGTGCTTGTCCTTCCGTTCATCCCTGCGCAGATGGAAGCCGGGTCTGCTCCCAGGATTTCATGTTGGCCTGGTCTCGAATGTGCTATCGTGGAGGGTGTACGACAGAGACAAAGAAGTTAGGGTAGTGTACATGGAAATGGCCCGACAGCCGTGCGGAGTACATATTTGGATGCGTACCACAAGCCAAGAAGAATTAGGACGAGGACGATAAACAATAGAAATGAAAATATGAAAGACGCAAGACGCTAGAAGAAAAACAATAAAAACCAGAGTCACGTCAAAAGGCCAATAGGAGGTACAGGTCTCGGAGGTTTTCTTCGACTGTCATGGAAAATAAGACAGTACTTGCACGTCTTCTTCTGTCTTACTGGATAGATAAACAAGTGCGCCAAGGTGTTGATCGAAAATAGAGGCTACGACAGACACGATGGAAGGATGGAACCGCTTACTTTGTAAACTTCAGCAGAGAAACTAAAAGACGAAGATCTGTCTGCCCAGACATAGAAATATATTTTGGGGGTTAACTTCTGGAAGTCCATCTCGAGATACCCCCCCTCTCACTCACACATTCCCCCACCACGTCTCGTATGTAACCACTTTAGCTTCTACCCAACTGTCCTCTTTGAAGACATTGTCTCAATCATCCCCTAGGAGGATTGTCTTTGTAAAAAGCCTATTTAAACGGGACTCGACAGAGGTCTCGTAGTTACGAGGCTCGGCATGGTGATTATGTTGCTACTTCTTGCCTTTTCTAGATCACTTTTGGCACATCCGGGGGAGTGAGAGCGAAGATCGCATCATCACCTTCTAGTATCATCTGTTAAAAAAAAAGACGGACGATGATTTTGCCTTGCAAGGTCAAGGCTGACAGTGACAGCATTCAACTAGATACTCTCCATCCAGACGCTCTTGTTTGTTTTGAAATACCCCCGTGAACTGAGGGGAATTCAAAATTCAAAAAAAAACTGTCTGGACCTTAGTTGTCTTTCTTTTCTGAAACATATCTCGCGTTGTGATGGCCAGCATCTGTGTGCTTGTCCTGTACTTTTCCATTTCTGGTCTTGGCTCGATTTGGATGGAAGGGAAAGGCAGGACGTCGCTGGGCAATCGCTCCTTTTCTGTCGAGACTCCTAGCTCTCTCAAACCCCGCGGAGCCTCATAAAAATGTCACAAAAGTGCGAACTAATATTTGCGAACTGCTTAGGCGTCTTAGGCGCCCGCTATCGATTGCCACGTCGAGCATCGAGCATTCTATCGTCGAGGTGCCACGCTTTCTTCTTCTAAAAAAAGGCGCCCAGTTCAGGCGGAGACCTTTTTTGATTTCGTGGCCTTGTCAAAAATTTCTCTTTCTTTGAGTCCTCGTATCTCACGCGCCTCGGTGCACTGTCAAGGGGGGACAGTACTATCCATTTGTCAAAAAACTTTACAGTTCTCCGAGTCTATGTGCATGGTCAGGTTCAAGGTTTGGTACGACGCATGTCGTATTTTGTGGAGTCTGGCTTAGCCTTATGTCTGTTGCACGTTTATGTTGCGGTCCATGTCGAGATTTTACGGACAAAGAAGCATTGTTTTTTTGACCTTTGTCCCTTGTCGTTGGAACAATCTGACTATGTTTGCTCTTCCGTTTCTTCCACTATTATCTTCTCCGTATTTTCTCCACAACATATTGTCATCTTTCACTATTAATTGTTCCATTTTCTTTCATTTTATCGATATGTGTCACATGTACTCGATACTCGAGCCTTCCTGTTTGTTTATTTTTTTCAAGTAGATATATACATCAAGCCATTACTGTGTCACAGAGAAACCTCAAGGTCGTAGTGTATCAAAGCGTACGGAGTGTCAATGAGGCGATCGGCGGTCAAGGTCAACTGTATGAGCAGACTATCTTCAATAACCCTTAAAAATGAGGCGGGTTAGGCCCCGTGAAATACGCTGAAAGTCACTAAACGGCGCCAATAGCACCCAAAAGAGCGGCAGAACGGGTAACTGACAGCAGCCCGCTAAAGGCACGCGCCGCACGGAAAGGCCCTTTGCGATACGCGTATTCGAACCACCGTTTCCCGTGACGTTAAAACTTTGGGCGGGTCTGACTCTCTTCCATGCCTTGTCCCTCTAAACATTTTGTTGGGTACAAAAAAGTCTGGCGGGGCTCACTAGTCGCCTCACCGTCAGGGTAGGTTTTCTGTTTTAGGGAGGAGTTCGTTTATTTTTATTTTAGCCCATTCATTCATTATTTATCTCATCATCTTTCTATGTCCTGATTTTCAGCAGGGCTGTTTTGTCTTTGCCTTGTTGCTTTCTGAAATACCAAGGAAGCTGTTAAGGGGAAACAGGTGGACAAGGCGCGGCCTGTAAACAGCAATCAATGGGCAAGCTGACCGGGAAGGTGGGAAGGAGGGAGTAATCCGTAGGTCGGTGGAATTTGGTAACTGCCGGGACTGGCCTTATGAGAGGTGAACGGCCTCACATCCGGAACCCTGGACCTTCCTTCGAGAAGTTCACTTATAAAAAAAAAGAGAAACTTGGATTTTCTCTGTTATTGTTTGTGTAAGATCAAATACCCATTGTCATTCCTCATCTTGTCCACATCTTTGTTTCTATGTTTATCATATTTCCTTGACAACGACGCCCGACCACAAAATGATCCGACCTGAGCGAAGTGTCGACCGTGCCGAAAGGCCAAGAACGAGACGGGGTCCACCGCCCAGGTCTTCTTGGCAAACAGGAAGGCCGTAAAAACCCCGGCTGTGATAAGCCAGCCCAAAAAGCTTCAAAAGGCTGAAGAGTATCTCTCCTCTTCGTCAACTACACATAGACAAGGCAAGAGAGAAGCGGCAGCAACCACTATTTCCAGCTCCATTTGGATGTTTGGGCAAAGCGACTTTCTCGAGAGCAGTGGGTAAGATAGATATATGCATGCCCAAGGCCTGCATCGACCTTTACAGAAAAATAGTTGTTGGGGTTGGGAGGGCAAGAACATATGACAGAAAGCTTCGGGGCGCAGAAAAACATACGGAACGCACTGTTTCTCGAACCAATCATTTTTTCAAAAGGCCGCAAGGCCCAAACAGGACGACAAGGCTGGTGGTTTTCACGTCTCTCGTTGCTTGATCGAGCCCCCCTCTGTTCTGCTGGCCCTGCCAACCCTGCATGGAGTCTGCATGAGGGCGACGGGACTTCACACCAACTCTGCTCTAACTGTTAAGGCTTTGTCAGAAGCCTCTCAGTTGTCACATACCAATAGCCCTAAGCCTAACCTTTTTTTATACGTGTTCAATCCCAGGGCCGAGAGGGCTCACAAGGCCTCGAAAACATAGGGTCTTTAGAGGAGAGAGTTGAGAGGGGGACTGTTCCCGACCCGTCTCCCTAGGGGCTCCTTTCGTCCTCTTGTTGCTCTGCCCTCCTGCTTTCTTGACCCTCTACCCTTCTACCTGCTACCTCCCATGCCCTGTCTTTCTTTACGCATACTGTCATTCACTGACCTTTGCGACGTATAGGATACAATTCCATCACATTTCATCACCTTAGCCTCATTTCTGTTCCAATGCTTTATCAAGGCCGTCGTTGCGCATTTACTTCTTCTTCTTCGTCCTTCTCTATTACTCCCAGTATCAGAACTTTCAATACACTTTCAACACAATTGCCTCTTTTCTCATAAGGTAACAATCTTTTATATTTGTTTCAGATCATCATCAGTCATTCAATCCACCATCTTGTGTTGCTCTTGGCCATCGGGCTCTGATTCCCATGAATCTAACGGGTTTTTTTTGGTCTTGTTTTATGCAACTGCTCCGGCAGTTTCTTTTCTTTCACCTTCGAGATCCTAACATTCTCTCCGCAAAGCTCACCACCAAGACCCGTTTTTCCCTGCATCTTCGGTCATTCCACTTCCTTTACTGCTTTCGGATTCTTCCTTTCACATCTGTAGGTTCTAGATCGTGAGATAGGCTTTCCGAGATCCCTCTCTTGGAGATCTTTGAAGAGCCGCAGCATCAGCATACCTTACAAAACATTTACACCAGTCCCCCCGCCACCTCCCGCGCGATTATTTGCCCCTTCCCGCCCTCCATCCTACAGCACAAAGTCCCTCCAAATCGCCTCCTTCGAGGACACACCGACCAGAAGACCACTTCAGCTGTCCACGATGCGTGCGGCCAAGGTGACAGCTGAAGTTACTGGCCATCGTTCTCTCCGCAAAGCCTCTTCTTGGGCTTCAAATATAATTAAGAACTTTATCTGACTCTCGCCAACACAGATTCAAAGCTTTGCACTCGGTCATTACCCAAATCATCATCAGTGTCCAGCGCTCTTTCCCTGCCTTGGCTCCTTCTTAGGAGTAGCTAAATTCACCGCCATCTTCCAAGGAAGGAGCGAGGCAGTGGGCAAAGTGACAACCGATACACTTCTATCCCAGATCGCTAAAATCGACCGAAAAACAAATAGTCGCCAGGTCTCATAATCCGTTCTGACGTACAAAGATTCCGTCACCGATCACCTGGGGCTTTCGGGAGAAAAGGGAGTCTTGTATCAGTCCACGTTGAGCGTCTGCTGGCACACTGCTACATTTTTTCCAGTCGCTCCTTTCCACGCACCTTTTTACCACCTGTGCAATATTTCTGTACACCCATCGCTCCTTTCTCAGCCCCAAATCTGGCCCCCATCCAGCCGCCTACTGTGCTTCTCAAAGAAACAAAGCGGCAGAAAACAACCTCCAGTCACTCCTTTTCGAAACAAAACCACCAACACTCACCTTCTCGGCTCTCTACCTGTCTTTTTTTTTTCTATATATATACCCCTCCCCCTATCTTCTTGGACACACCGCAAGCATGTCGTTCACACACAATCACTCCGACCACGGTCTTGACAATGGTCAAGAGAGCTACACGCATGACGAAGACAATTACGACTTGCAAGACCAAGCATCCTTCGTCGACGGCTATCAACCACACCAGGCACAATCGCAAGTAGTCGATGGTCTCTTAGACCTGTCTTATCAGACACCTTGGGCCACCACACAAGTGAACCAACTGGGCTACTCATACCTGCGGTCTGCTGAAGCCACCGAGTACAACCCATCGACTTTTGCTGCCGTTGCGGTTCCAGGGCCGAGAGTGGACGTCATAACGGGTCTCCACAGGGTAAAAGAGGTTCATCAGTACCTTCAACATTCACGAGAAACACCGCGGCCGCAGCAAACCTTTCTTCCTCCGGCCATCATAGAACCCCCCCAGGCCGTTCGAGAAGACATTCTAGGGTTTACAGGGGAATCATTCCAAGAAGACCAAAGGGAATTGTCTCCTTGGGGGTCGACACCTGTTCCTCCACATTCACAGATGGGCATCTCAGAACTCAACTTGTCCAGCTCCTATTATCAAAGTCAGACTCCAGTCGAGACTTTTCAACGCTGGGCACCGGGTGTGTCGCACACGCAGACAACGCCCTACTATGCTCCGTCCAACCCATCCACGACCGGCTCCTACATAAACCGCTCATATCCCTACACCGAAAGCATTGAGTCCCTTGTCCACAGCAGTGCCCAATCCGTCATGGGTGGTCCTAGGCGTCTGGGAGTATCCCAGAGTGGGAATGGCATCGAAACGGGCCCTACATCGCCGAGTGTGCTCGATACGAGATCAGTGGGCGCGGCCCATTTCCAATCACTTGGAGGTGACCATCTTGGCGCAGGTGACTTTGATGGTGATGACATTGGCCACAGAAGGGTTTCCACTGCCATAATCCCGCAGCTGCTGGGGGGAATTCAAGGCGGAGGTGGGACAAACAACTCGATGGCCGGCTTCCCCTTCAACTCCGTCGCTGGCAGGAACAACAACGATCACAGTGTCAGCGCGTTCAACCGTCCTCCTACCAACGGATATGGCTATATCAATCCCCATATGCCGCCGCATCTTACGAATTCGAATGCATATGGCCATGAAGCCTACAGCACAGCATCTGGTGACGATCCACCGATCCACACGTCGTTTTCGATGGACGATTCTTTTTCATCGACTGCTCTTCATAATGGCGGTATCAGTCAGTTAATGCCTGTTGTTGCTACCCATGCGGAGCTCGCTCCTGGCCCAAGCCTACGCGGGAAAAGAGGAGATGCGGGTGCCAGCTCCACCGATAAAAGGAGGGCAACAGCACCACACCCAGCAACTCTCTTGACGAAGCCTGCCAAGCGGTCCAGATGGAATTACAACAGAGAGGCTGCAACCAGAGACCAGCCCATCTTGCCCAACCCGAGTCCAATGAAGACATCCCCCACGACAGCGCCGTCAATTCGTTGTCCACAGTGCTTCACATCCTTCGATACGGAAAAAAGTCTCAAGGGGCACATGAAAAAGGAGCATGCGCATATTCCGTGTCCATGTGCCTGTTTTGGCTGCATCTACAAGAGCTCTGATGTGAATGAGCGGAAGAGGCACTTTAAAACAATGCATTACAAGGAGGAAGTCTACAAATGCACAGAAGAAGACTGCGACAGGGAAACCCCCTTTTCCCGCCCTGACCATGTGAGAGAACACATTAGAAAAATGCACACGCCAAAGGATATGAAAGCGAGACTTCCACCGAAAAAGCTGGCAAAGCAGTACCTGGCATCAGACAGTGATCGGACAGGAACAACGCCCTTTTCCTTGGATGAAGATGTGAGGGCTCATCTGGAGTGGATCGAAATGTCGGTGTCGCGGGCAGTCAACGCAGGCACACGGCTTCCCTCACGCATAACATGTCGCGAACATAACTGCGGCAAGAGTTGGACGAACACGTCCGGTAAGAAGAAGGATGGCAAGCCGGATGGGAAGACTGCTCTAGATGCATGGCTTGGTCACCTTGCTGCTCACGACCCGAAGGGTGGTAGAAGCGTAGCACCTGCCAGCACTACCGGGCCAGCAATACCGCAGGTCGACTTCTATCTAGGTGACGTTGCCTATGATTATGTCGGCTGGTGGCTGCTGCACGATCTCGTGGAAGCAACTAAAACTGGCACGGGCTGGACTCTAAAAGCAGACGCCAATGGCAGCAGCTGGCGGAACAGGGAGAAAAAGCAAAAGCAACAAAGTGAACAGGCTGAGCAGCACGACATCGATGGCGGCCTTGGCGGTGACAGCAACGGCCAGGATATTGATGGCCTCTGTGAGCCTGATGTGGCAGCCCCTGGGTACAGATCCGGTGGCTACGAGGGCCATGAGGACCACTATTGATATCACGAGTGTTGAGTCAGCCAGTGCTGTGCCTTTATCTGTTGATATCATTTTCATCTTCATCCCTTATTTCCCCCTTTCCCCCTTTTGGATACTTTCGACCCCCACTTTATGACTGATGTATTTTGTTTTGTGTGTTTTCGTAAAGTTTTACTTGATTCTTTCCAGCTTCTTTTCTTTTTCTATATCTTTCAATCCAGCGTTTGTTTCTCTTTTGTCATATTTACGTTGCGTATAGGATTTTGGACTTTGGAATTCGGGACTCGGACATGGTCAGAAAGACATTGGTTGGTCCGGGCGACCAAGTACTGATGCCTACAGGACGCTTACAACAGAAGCGAATTTGGTCACACGGCCTCATGAGATATTAACGACAGTTTCTATTTTCTTTTCTTTTTGGTACTTGAAGATTCTATTTTCCATTGTTTTCTTTCTAGTTATTGGGACATATGCTTTATCTTGACTTGTTTTCACGGTATTTTTCTATCTTCCACTTATTCATTGTCCCCCATCTCCAGTTTTCCTATGCCACTATTTCATATTTCATATTTCTATTATGTTTAATTTCTGCTCTTTCAATACTTATGTTCTCTCTGTTGGACTCCTTTCCTCATCGACAACGCAAAGAAATTGGACTTTCGTTACGAAGCGGGTTAAAGTTGAGCCCCCACGTTTATTATTCTTTACAAATATTATCTACGTTCGGATTGTTCTTCAGCTTTCTTTAATCTACATTGTTGCTCGCCCATGTCATCGAGTTGTCTTTGTGATTGACATCTGATAATTTTTGTATTACTCACAGTTCCGTGCCGGATCTGATCAGTTCCGTTCCGTGACGAGTTCCGTTGATGGAGGCGGATTTAAGTTTGAGTTTGTTCTTTTTGGACCCTGAGTTATTCCTCTTTTATCCCGTTTAAATTCCGGAACACTTCTCTACCTGATTTGTCACAAAACAACTGACAAATCTATATTGCGTACTGCATCGTAGCATTTTTATTTGTTTTTGCGCCACTCTTCCATGTGAAATTGATATTGACTCACCTTTCTGAGTCGGAATATTGCTTCTCTGCTTTCTCTGAAGGACTGTCTAATTCTTGGAGTCTACGATTGCGACATCGGCTAGCATTAAAGAAGAGATACTTCTTGCAAATTCGACTCGGAAGTAATTCAACTTCAACTTGGACTTGATTCTTCTTCACTCAACTCTTCCTCACAATCGACTCACATTTAATCATCAAATTTGCTTCCCATATCACCGCCCACATCTCACAATGGCCTCCTCTTCGACACAGGCGAGCGGGACGCTCGGCGTCAACAATCTTTTTGCGACAACGGGACAGGTCGCACTGATTACCGGCGGCGGCACGGGTATCGGTCTCGTGATGGCGCGGGCTCTGGCCGAGGCGGGCGCGGCCAAGGTGTATATTGCCGGCCGTCGTCTGGCCGTCCTCGAAAAGGCGGCAGAGTCGGTCAACAAGGTCCTCTCCAAGGAGGTCCTGGTGCCGATTGAGCTCGACGTGACATCCAAGGAGAGCTTGGCTGCTGCGGCGGCATTTGTTGAAAAGGACAGCGGGTTCCTCGATGTTGTCGTGTCCAATGCAGGCATCTCGGGCCCGCAGCCGCCGGCGCCGGCCGACAACGACACGACCACCACTCTGGCTCAGTGGCGCGAGAAGCAGCTCGAGGTCGACCCGTCCGAGTTCCAAGACACGTTCGAGGTCAACACGACGGCCGTCTGGTTTACAGCCGTGACGTTTTTGAATCTGCTGGATGCCGGCAACAAGCGGCGCAACGACAGCCAGGGCGTCGGGCGGCCGACCTCCCAGGTGATTGTGATTTCGTCGCTGGCCGGGTTCAACCGCAAAGCCCCCGCAGGCTTTGTCTATGGCCAGTCCAAGTCGGCAGCGACGCACGCCGCCAAGCAGCTGGCGGTCTTGCTGCCGAGATGGGATATCCGTGTAAACGTCATTGCCCCTGGACCCTTCCCGAGCGAGATGACGACGGACTTTGTTGGCGCTCTGGGCGCGACGACAGACCAGGCAGTGATTTCCATAGGCAAGGAGCACGTGCCCCTGGGTCGGATTGGTGACCAACAGGACATGGCAGGCACAATCTTGTACCTGGTGTCGCGGGCAGGTGCCTTTTTGAACGGTAATGTGGTGCTCCTGGATGGCGGTCGTCTTGGTACGTTCCCCGGCATGTACTAGGGAGGACTTGTATTTAAAACAGCTTGAAATAGAGATAAGCTAAAAGATGGGCCCTTTATTTGTTCTGCCTCATCCTCTACAACCGGCCCTCATCGTGAACTGTTGCCACCTCCACACCACCAGCCAACACCTCTTCCGTCTTGTCCTTGTCCTTTTCCACAATGTCGGTGCCGTCCGCCGTCATGTGCAGCACCACGCGGTCGCCAAACAGCTCGGCCACTTCCTCGAGCGTGCGTCCCTTGGTCTCAGGCACGAAGAAGTAAATCACAAACGGCGTCGCCATGGAACAGGCAAACCACACCATGTACATGCGCCAGCCAATCTCGCGGAAGGCAGTCGAAGCGGCCTCGGTGTAGGTGACGGCGCCGACAAAGTAGCTAAAGAAGGCCAGACCAATGCCCTTGGCGCGGATTACGGTGGGGAAGATCTCTGCGGCGTAGGCAAACTGGGTTGGATCAATAAAGAAGCCGTAGAACCACTGGTAAAAGAAGATGAAAAAGAGAGCGGCAGCATTGCCGGCGTGGTTGGTTGTCGAGTTGTACTTCATCTGGAGGAGGGCCGTGGCCAGCATACAGAGGCCGGCGGTAGGAAAGCCCCAGACTGGACTGTTAGAGAGAGGGCAAAAAAAAAAAAAGAAAAAAGAAAAAAAAGACACAGAACTGGGTGACATACGAAGCATCGTCCGACGGCCGAGACGGTCGACAACAAAGATGGAGCAGATATTAGGAATCGTGCCGCAGATTATGTAGACTGATAGTGTTAGAATAACATGCGCAATGATGGAAGGAGCCACTAAAAAAAAGATTTTGATCGAGGAAGGAGGACTCACTTCCATACATCAACAGAGGCATATGCCCAGTCATTCCCAAGTTCTGATAGATAAGAACGGAATAGTTGGCGATCCCCAAAATGCCAGATGACTGACTGGCAAAGAACAAGAATAAGATAATCAGACTCCGGCGCCGCCACGACGGCACACGCACCAGCATATCCCAGTAGCCGGCTGAGTGCTGCTTGTCGTAGGCAACCTGCTGGCTAATCTGCAAGAACTCGGCAAGAGCAACACGCTGATCCGTCGAGTCGCGAGGGTCACGGTGTAGCTTCTGGAGGACGGCCAGGGCCTCTTCATTCTTTCCAACCCATGACAGGTAGCGAGGCGACTCGGGCACGAACCAAACAACGGCAGCCAAGATCACAGGGGCGAGCGAAGCCAAAGCCAAGGGAAGGCGCCACTGGAGAGTCACGTTGGCTGCAAAAGAGCAGGCATACGCAACCCAGGCGCAGCTGATAGTAGGCGGTTAGTATATTAACTGTGGGGGGGGGGGACACGACACGACACGACACGACACGACACGACACGAAGTCGAGGA
Organism: Ophiostoma sp. CBS 140.51; assembly: GCA_029298735.1. Lineage (NCBI taxonomy): Eukaryota > Fungi > Ascomycota > Sordariomycetes > Ophiostomatales > Ophiostomataceae > Ophiostoma > Ophiostoma sp. CBS 140.51. The sequence goes on from JANSLP010000036.1 coordinate 21,024, forward strand.
CTCACAAGAGGTAGCCAAAAGCAAATCCACAGGCCGTCAGACCAGACAGCATGCCGCGCTTGTGGGCAGGTGCTACTTCAGAAATGTACAGCGGCACCTGGCAGATGAGAGCACCCAAGCCAATGCCCTCGAGTAGTCGAAAGACAATCATCATGGCAATGTTTTGGGAGCCGGCCGTGATGCCGGCACAGACAGCCGTGACGACCGAGCCCCAGAAGATTGTCTTTTTGCGGCCGAGCCAGTCGCCGACCCAGCCCTGTAGGATGGAGCCAAAGGCACAACCAAAAGCAAAGAGGCCATTGACGGCGCCAATAATACTGGCCGTGTATGCAGAGGCGGCTTTTCTGTTAGGGGGATTTTATTCTGATATTTTGTCTTGGGAGAGGATCCTACGATCAAGGTCAAAGAAGTCGTAGAAGCCATCGAGGCCGATGGACGTCACAAAAACAGAAAAGGCAAAGCCATAAGTGTAAGCACCGACGGCAACGAGGAGGACGATCTGATGGATTGGAGATGGTCAACAAATATCATTGGATATTGTTTTGATTATTTCTGTCTCAAATATCAAAAGAGGATACTTACATAAACGTTGTAAGATGATAGGTGGGCCATTTTGGATACTTCAGAACTGTTTTTGAGAGTAAATACAGAATATTCAGACCAAATTAACGGAGTAAGAGAAATAAAGACGAATGGAAGGCAGTTACGAGGACTGCCGACGACTTTATGAACACACTCTACATGGGAAAGTGTGACCAACACTCGGACCTCCTCTTTCTTCCTCATTTGCCTCCTCTCTCTCTTTATACCCTACGTTCAATATCACACTCCGTATTACTGTACGAATACGACTCTCCTCAAAGACGGTCTGTACAACCCACATCACTTTACCATCAATATCTTCATATGGCCTCTATCCACTTACACGGAGATTTCTCCCCGGCCCGGGTGGGCGTGTTGATCGCCCAAACCATGCCATGGTCGTCCTAGTCTGATATTTCCCCGCGGGGAACTTCACCAAACAACAAGCAAATGCTAGCCACAACGGCCATGCCTCTTTTCTCGATGCTATCATGGATTTCTCCTTACCTCTTTTCCCCTCTTTTCTTTTCCCATACAGGAAACAAAGTCGCTATTGAAAGTCAATATCACATCGAATACTCTTCACCCGGGCTCGCTATTCGGCGATCATTCGGGGAGGCGTTGTTGACGCACATTTATGTCTTGTGTTTGTGTTTTGTGTCCCGGATGAGGCTGGTTGTTCCCGTTCTTGGCAGTCGTTGAATCGTGTTAGTCGTTTCCGTGTTAGTGCGGACCATCCACGTCCATCACGCTTCGGGCCCTTCTCCGCGCGTCCAAGTAGAAAGGGAAAATGTTCTCCGCAGATAGCAGAGAGGGAGAATCTGGGGAAATAGGAAAACAGAATAAAAGTAACATAGTGAAATAAATAATATTCTGAAACAGGACACACAAAAAGACATGTGATGCTGATTTTGACAGCTCTTCATTAGGCTATTGTGTATCCAAAGGTTAGACGTCACTCTTCATCGTCACGTCGTCACATCGTCACTGCCATCCCTGTCCTTCTCATTCACATAGCTTTTCTATCCTCCTGTCACCACATACCGCACCTCGCCATGTCACTCGCTTCCAACACAGCCCGCCACGACTGCGGACCTCTCAACCACGAGGGCCTCGCCGAAGAATGGGTGCAGCTCGAAAAGACTCTTGGCTTCCGCCCGGCCGTCAACCTCGAGGGCACCGTCGATCAGCAACGGCAAGTTCTCGAAGATGGATGTGCTGCACGAGACAAGGTGTCACTCACAAAGGACCTGCTCGATGCAGTGACGGCCACCGACTCAACGGTTGCCAGCAAGGATGGCTTCCTAGTGCCCATCCGCATCTACAAGCCGACATCTGCGGCCCCTTCAGCTGGCCGTCCCTGTGCCGTCTACATCCACGGCGGCGGCTGGACACTTGGCAGCATCCAGGCCGACGACCTATTTGCCCGCATGGTCGCCCGTGACGCTGGCCACGTCGTTGTCAGCATCGACTACCGCCGTGCGCCCGAACATGCCTACCCGACAGCCAGTGACGACTGTCTCGCTGTCTTTCTGTGGACCGTCGCCCACATCACTGATTTGGGCGTCGACCGCTCCAAGGTTTACGTGACCGGCAACTCCGCGGGCGGTCACCTGTCGGCCGTCACTGCCTTGCGTATCGTCACTGAAACTGATGTTGCTGATGCATTGGCAGCCCAGATTTTGCGCATTCCCTTGACATGCCATCCTCTGGCCTTCCCGGGAACATTGCCTGTCCGCACCACTGTCCCCGTTTACAACGACCACGCCGTCGTCAGCATGTTCTCTGAATATGCACCCAACAAGCAAGACTGGACAAATCCGCTGGTGTCGCCTCTCTTAGCCAGTGATGATCTGCTAAAAAGGCTTCCGCCCACCTACATTGATGCCTGCAGCGAGGACCCTCTGTATGACGGCGGTGTCGCCTTCGCTGAGCGTCTCGACAAAGTCGGCGTACCGGTCAAGCTTTTTGTGCTGGAGGGAATGCCACATGGGTCGTACTACTTGTTTCCAGAACTGACCTCGAGCAAGGCGGCAAATAAAGCCGTGATCGAAGGCACGGACTGGGCGTTGGCGCAGAGGAAGTAGAGCCCGGCAGAGCCTTTATTTATTCGTGTTTACTTTTTTTTCTTCTAAATATCAGTTATCTACATTCAACACTCGTTACTTCTTTACTTATTATCCAACTTCATCGTCAGGGTCACGGCCACGGCAGACATCATGGCCACCACATGAGAGTAAAGCATTGGTGGGGGTGCGTTACACAACATCCCAAGGCAAACGCAAGTCGTTTACGACGTACATTTGACTGTGGCTGAATTATTGACTTGCAACTCGCCTGTTTGTCACATTGGGCTGTGCCGTTTGCTTTTACCTCACTTTTTGAGGCACTTTCACATTACATTTCCATCACCATACGCTCACTCTTATTTACAACTCCACGTCAGTGACTGGTCAAGTTAAGGTGCACAATGCCATTCTGTGACAAGGTCAATAGCCAATAGCTTTTCATGAAATAACCATTTTCTCAACTCATTTACACTGTGCCACTCTGCGATCTTGCAGCTTCGTTTGCATCCAACATCGTTGTACCCTGACTACATAACTTCTCATACTCCCTTTGCACATATTTTTATCTTTTGTCGGACCACTCTCTCCACTTTCGTGTTTTTATACTGCTCGATTCAACACAAAAATAAACGCACTACACAACTTTTCGGCCCCTGCTCCTTCACCAAACGTTGTCATGGCAAAGACAAACAGGCCCGAGACGCCCCCACACGTCAACAAGATTGAGAAGCCGCCCAAGGACTCGCCGTCCAGAAAGGTGCCCCGCGGACGAGCATCGCGACATCATTGGTATATTAAGCTTGTCCCCGGAAGACATAGAAAGTAACGTGACTTACATTCCGCTCCCTTTCTACAGCCCCGTTTGCCTAAAGGTTGCGTCTCCTCGCTGCACGGCGAAAGGCCACTATGTTGTCTGCGATGTCCACGGCAACCATCACAACCAAAGAGAGGGGTGCATCAAGTGCCGGTGGGAAGCCAAAAGGTCGGAAAGAGAGGAAAGGGATGGAAGTTCTGAGAAGAGCGATACGGCGGAGAAGGAAGGAAAAATCAGATGAAAGACTTCAGCACAGGCAAGGCGGAGAATGAAGATCCAAAGGATCTAATTTGTATTCGGATGAAAGAGACGTAGATTCAGACAAGATATACACGAGACTGTCCACAAATAAAAGAAAACGAAACTACATTACAATTAAATAAAAAATTAAAGAAGAAGGGAAAGAAAGACACGACCATCAGGGGTAAAGTAAATAAAACGGTCGAGACTCATGGTATACTCCGTACTACGTACCACAATGTAATATCGTTTACATAATCTTGTCCAGTCCTGTCTGAGTCTACGTGCAAAATGCTGTGATTAGGACTATTTAGTACCTTGCATCTTTTTTCATGGCTACCAGCATATCACCGCCTTTGCTTACACAACAGCTTATCAATGGACACTGAAGCAAAGTTTATCAAGTAGCTGCAATGCATAGTTTACATCTCGTTGTATCTCTTCTACAGCGACAGTGGCGAATCCCATCCATACACATACGTCTTCGATTAATACGACAGCAAGCGGCCCAACGAGACAGATTTTGGGAGATCAAAGCCTTGGGTGGTGGGTGTAGACAAGGACAGAACAAATAAACACCAAGTCAAACAAATTCTTCATCAATTCTCCATGATATTCGTGGAACTCATGAAACTTCCGGCGCAACGCCTAGTACGAGTTGCTGCTCGCAGCACCCATGGTGATGGCCTGCACCTCGTCACAGTACGAGTGCTGCTCTCTAAAGTAAACATTACCCTGGCTGACCTCGACTGCCTGGCCCACAATCGTCTCATCGTCCAAGATCCGCTGGACCGCCGCCGCAATGTTCTCAACGGTCGTAAACTGCTCCGGCGGGAATCCCTTCCACGTATCCTCGTCGCACAGGTTGGTCCGTACCACACCAGGCAGCGTGCAGTTGACCCGGATCTTCTCCTTGGCTAGCGCAGGGCCCATGGCACGCATCAGCCCGACGACGCCAAACTTGGCTGCCGTGTAGATGGGCAGCGCGGGCGAGGCGTAGATGCCAGCCGCCGAGCTGGTCATCACAATCACGCCGCCGGGTGTCGGGTTCTGCCGCATGTAGTGCATGGCCAGGTACGATGTGACCTCGACTCCCAGCAAGCAAACGTCCTGGCACACAAGAGGAAGTGGTGGCGGCGGCAGCGTGTCGTGCTTTTGGTAGAAATTGTAGGTATCAACAATACCCGCGTTGGCATACACAAAGTCGATGCGGCCGTACGTCTCGCGCGTCTTTTGGAAAGCGGCGGCCATGTCGTCGTGCTTGGCGACGTTGGCTTTGGTAAAGATGCCACCGAGTTCGGCAGCGGTAGAGATGCCGACGGTTTCGTTGAGGTCGACGACGGAAATCTTCCAGCCCTGCTTGGCCAGATGCCGGGACACGGCTAAGCCCATACCAGAGCCTAGACGAGGTCAGAAGGAGAAGGTCTTGAGACAATGGGGAAAGAGACTTACACCCGCCGGTGACGAGAGCAACCTTGTCAGTCATGGTAATAGTAGGAGGAGATGGGAATGAAATTCGGTGGTGTCGGTGGCGTCGGCGCTGCTGTTTATCCAAAACGGCTGGGGAGATGAAGCTCAAAGGCAGTTGACGATGGAGATGACATACGAAGCGAACAGTGATGGGCACAAAAATATAGTATCAACACATACGCATCATGCTTTATAAGGTAACTCCGCTTGAGAGATCCTCCTCGACAGCTTCCCCATATTACCCCCTCCCAAGGACTTCATGCTGTGCATGAACTGTGCTTTCCCCTCTCATTCCCACCTTTTGTCACCAAATATATTTGCAACAAAACGAAAGAAAGACACTAGCGTCACGCTGGCCATAGGAGGCCAGCAATGCCTTTCCCCCAAACATTGACTGTCCACGTCTCGTGGCTATCAATACGCGCCTGTCTGTCTTTCTGTTTTACCTCTATTCACTGTAGGTCTCGGAATGAGAGTTTCCTAGGGCGATGAACATCTTGCTGCCCACTTGTTAGAGCCTGATTTCCCCAGACTTTTAGCTGTGGGGAAGCTTTTCCGAGCCGTACCAACGACGGGTCCTTGGGCGTGTCTGGTTTGACGCTAGCCTGCCCTATTTACTTTCCTAAATGCGGAGGCTGAGGGCGATCTGTGGAAGACAACAAGGTCATCTAGGAAGTGAGGGGGACAGCTAAGCTATCGGATCAAGCTTGAGATTTGACTCTGTTGCCCTTCATTGTCTGCGCTCATCTCGCTGGCGGCCTCATATTCTCTTCTTCGAAAGGCTATCGTCAGACGAGACACCGAACAGTGTCCGATGTCCGATGGCCGAAGACACCGAATTTGACGGAGATGCAGCTTGTTTTCATCTTAGCCGTGGTGTGCGATACCCGGCGACATTTTATAGACCAGACTGGTATCGTATATCCCTCTTAAGGTGTGGAAAACATCTTCCCTTTCGTCTCTCTTCCACACGTGCAGCTCAAACCGGCGATCGTCGTCCGAAAGCATAATCATGGGTCGACCAGAAGCTCTACTTCACTCGAGAGAGTCACTGATTATCTCTTGTCCCCTTGTCTACTTGCCTTTTTCCTTCCCGTAGACTATCTTGTTGTCTCTCTGACCACTCACCGGCTGTTGGCACTCCTAACGACTTTCTTTCCTAAACGGGGCATTATACACCTTGTATATAACTATAGTCAACGCTCCCAAGTGAATTCCATTCTACAGACATCTTCACACCCATAACACCCGATCTCCCCACCCAACATGCCTTCCCAAGCCAACGACTACCTCTTTGAGCTGCCCGACAAGGCCATCGACGACACCCGGCTGGTGCGCGTCATCTGTGCTGGTGCCGGCTTCAGTGGTGTCTGTGCAGCTATCCGTCTTCCGCAGCGCATCCCCAACTTGGAGCTCGTCGTCTACGAGAAGAACGCTGACGTCGGTGGCACATGGTTCGAGAACCGCTACCCAGGCGTGGCCTGCGACATCCCTAGTGCTGCCTACCAGTTTACTTTCGCCAGCTGGTCACAGTGGACCGAACTGTACTCGGCCGGCCACGAGATTCAGAGCTACCTTCAGTATGTGGCCAAGAAGTACGGTGCGTACCGGTTTATCAAGACACAGCACCAAGTTTCGGGGGCGACATGGGACGAGGAGGCAGGCAAGTGGACAGTTCTGGTGAAGGACCTGGCCACAGGGAAGACCATCACCGACACATGCGACTTCTTCTTGTCTGCGACGGGCATTCTGAACGACTGGCACTGGCCCGAGATCCCTGGCCTCAAAGACTTCAAGGGCCCCGTGGTGCACTCGGCCGACTGGGATGACTCGTTGGACTTAGCCGGAAAGCGCATTGCCCTCATCGGCGGCGGCTCATCGGGCATCCAAATTCTGCCAACCTTGCAACCGACTGCTGCACACATCGACCACTACAACCGATCACAAATGTGGATTGCTTTGGGCGGATTCGCCGGTGAGGAAGCCTTCAAGCGAAACCCGACGGGAGGTAACTCCAAATACTCAGCGGAAGAGCTCGCTGCGTTCCAAAAAGACCCGGATGCTTACTTCAAGTACCGCGCCTACGTTGAGGCTATGCTCAATGTTGTCCACCGTGTCACCTGGTCCGACTCGGATCTGTGCAAAATGTCTGAGAAACTGTTCCGGGACTCGATGCAGGAGAAGCTGGCCAGCAAGCCCGAGGTATTTGCCTCCATGAACCCTTCCTACCCTCCCGTCTGCCGTCGCATCACACCTGGCCCCGGCTACTTGGAGGCCATCTGCGCGCCCAATGTCGACTTCATCTCGGATCCCATTGCTCGTGTCACACCCACCGGTCTCGAGACCAAGGACGGCAAGCTGCGCGAGGTCGACGTCGTCATCACCGCCACGGGCTTCGACACGTCGTACCTGCCGCGTTATCCTGTCGTTGGCCGCAATGGCGTTTCTCTTGAGCAAGTTTGGGCCGAGCCCCACTATCCGGAAGCCTATGTCAGCGTCTGGGCCGAGAGCATGCCTAACTACATGATGTTCCTGGGTCCCAACGGTGCCCCGCCCTCTGGCTCGACCATCCTGGCCATTGAGTCGCAGGCCGACTACATTAGCCAGTGTATTCTCAAATGTGCCCGTGAGGGCTACCGCACTATGGCCGTCAAGCACGACGCGCTCAAGGCCTTCAGCGGGTACATTGACTCGTACATGCCGCGCACCGTCTACACCAAGCCGTGCAAGTCGTGGTTTAAGCGTGGCAAGTCCGAGGGCCGCGTGGTCGCGCTGTTCCCCGGGTCCGCCAACGGCTACCGCAAGATGCTGCAGAACCCGCGCTGGGAGGACTTTGTGTTTACGTCAACGGAGGACACCAAAGTCAATCCGTTTGGCTGGATGGGCGTGACCATGACGCGCGGCGAGATGGACGAAACGGACCCAACGCCGTACTTGAGAGATATTGACTTTCCGCCGGTTATTGTCGAGGACGAAAAGGAAGTCGTTGCGGCGGCGTAAATTTGAAGTTCGTGTATCAGCGTCGTTTTTGTATATGATAGAGATTAAATGAATTTTGAATTTTGGACACGAGAGAAAAGTGACGAGATCCAAACTGATAAGATAACAAGAAAGTCAAAGTCTGAAAAGACTCAAAAGAGATGGTGGAATGCCTGAGCCGATGGGATCGGTACCCCCGCGGTCGGAACTCTAGAGAAGGGATCAACTCGGCACTTCCGAGTTACACCCCGAGATTACCATAAACAGAAATGGCAGGGTGAGACTGACCCGACCACATCGCATACTGTCGGCTAGCATAGGTATTTTTGTTCATGTTTTTTGGACCTGTTTTGCCCAACAATTTACTACTGACGGACGAAGAGTCGGACGAAGCCGACAGGGCCGATCAACATAGACAAAGACAAGTCTGTTCATCTTTGTGGTATGCAAGGCGCCTCGCGTTAATTCGCGTCTACGACGTCAGCCTCCTTATTTGGCTCACCGCAACCACGTTTGTTGTTCACCTTGCATCGACACCTCGCTTGTATTTTGCAGTCCTCGCAAGAAACGTCGTTTTACGACGTAATTTCGTTTGAGTTGTCTAGACATACAGGGAAGCATTCCGAAAGAGGCGGCTTTTCCGTTCCGTCGACGGAAAAGCACCTCGATCTAGAAAGTGCCAATTTCAGCCAAAAAGAGGAGTATGGACACAACGGTCAAAAGAACGGCCGTCAATCGTCCGTGCTTCCCTCTCCCTTGAAATGTTCGTACTTCTCATCTTTATTCACTCTTCCGAGGTTGCTATCGTCGGGTCTTGCCGCGTTCTTGCCGTTGATTCCCAAATACAGACGTCCCTCTACCGGTCCCGGTCCGGCACGCTAAACCCTAAATAGCCCTCTGAGACCCATATCTGACCGGCGTCCCGGCTATGTTAAACATCACTGAGCCGAGAATTATCGGGGTGCAAGTGTTCGTTACGGTTTTGTCTCGCCAACACAGGAGCAGTGGACACGAATCGTGTCTTCCAGGAATGTGTTCGCCCTCTCCAGGTCAAGAAAAGGAGCAAAAACGACCAAGATAGACCAAAGAGAGAGGGAAAGCGCTAGGATGTTACCCGACCCGGCGCCGATTCTCATCAAAAATAACAACGACGATTGTTCCGGAGGCTGAACAATTGGCGAGGCCAGGCCAGGCTCAGCTTGTAAGTGGACGCTAATCTCGTTGTGTTTGGGGGCCAGTGGGCCATCGACAGCGCTATTCCCCAGGGAGAGCGCCCCACTGTATGCAAACTGCAGCCGTGTACCCCTGCCGAAGCTCCAGGGCGATAGTGTGGTGCGACGATTGGTGAAAACGATGCAAGACAAAAGATTCCATTGACGGGAGGAAATGGTGTGAAATGTGTTCGTAAAAGCAACGTAAATTCAAAGGTAAAAATGTTGGGGAAATTATGCACCAATGCAGAAAGAACGATGGCTGTGACGCCCTTCGACTCCTCGTACGTGTACCTGCCATGTTTTGAACCGGCTTTGGTTTGCTCCTTCCCCGAAAACAACCGGGCTTCAATGTGCGTTGTGGGGCCGTCACTTACAAGACTGCAACTCAAGGAAGGAGCTGACGAGACGATACAGTAAAGAACAAAAAGCACGGCAAAGAGAGTCGGATACATGTCGACGTCCAGGAGGCAGCCAGAACTCTCCATAAATCACCAGGTCCTGGAATACGTCACTGCTAGTGAGGCCCAGACCCGAAACCCCAGCTGGTCCCCAGCTTCCCAGCAATTCCCAGGCCGATACATACTACAGGCCCTGTCTCCACTCTGATAGAGCTATCTGCCAAGGAGCAAATCGGCTTCAAGTTCGCCGGGTCGGGATTGTTGAGGCAGAGGTTGACGACGACAGGAAGTGAAAGAAGTCAACAAAGGCGAACAATTCAAAGTGAAAGAAGCGGAAAAGATGAGAATGTCGCAAACAGTGATGAATGAATGAATCGTGGAAACGGAATCGCAGGCTCCTTCCTCAAATGTTGCCGAGTAGTATTGCTCAAGCGCACTTGCCGAGTGGGCCCTTCCCACAACGCAGGATTGCTCTCGTCAAGAGAAGGCAAGAAAGCAATTAAGAAGGAGCAATCCAAACAGCTGCAAGGCAAAGCAACCGTCTTACAAAAAGCAACATTATTACATCGACTCTCCCTGCTATCGTCCACATGGCCTGTTGTATTACTGGCTGCGTTGCGGAATAATACCCCGCACTTCATAGGCCGTGCCCTTTGCGTTCCCAGAAAAAGATCCAAGGTACCCACAGTTGGCTTCGACCATCGACGCGCCTTGCAGCTCTTCAACGCGATGCAGGCACGGGGGCAACTGACAGATCTCATTCAACATCATCGAGGCGATATCTGTCAATCTGCTCTTATTAAGGAACAAGAATCAAGAACATGTTCATAGGGCTGCATCGGATAGAAGGGGATCAGGGGAAATGGAAAACAAAAAGGAACCAGGGTCAAAGGAGGCGTTCAACAATCCTGGTGTTGGTGAATAAGTCAACGAAAGGTACTCATGTGATGGTTGCCAGGTATCTTGGGCACAAGCAACGCCGAGCAAAATGCGAGAGCATCGACAACCAAGCAACATCAGAGAGAACATATGCCGACAGCCTATTTTCATCCTCGAACAAGGATGGATGGCCGTCGTGGTCGTGGTCGAATACTTGATGGAGGGTAGAGAGGGCGAATGAGCACCTGCAGAAAGAGGGGAAAGCCAAACACAGGGTGTGGCAGACGTCCAACGGGCAAATCCAAGACTTGAGAAAATGAAAGACGACAAACCAAAGAAACCAAAGAATGTTCACAAAACGGTTCGAGATGGATGGCTCGAAATGGATGGTCGCTAGGCCGGCGTTGGTGGCAGCAGAAGAGGAGGGAGGGAGGGAGGGAGGTGCAATGGTCAGATACATGGGAGTGACAAAGAACATCGACAAGGAAAGAGCCAACGACCCAGAATAGGGAAAGAGCAAAAACAGAAGAGGGGAAGACACGTTCGGTGATGTCAATCACGCACCAAAATATCACTACGAGGCAACCACATATACTTTCTCAAGACATCGCATCACGACGAGCGCAATGCGAATATCGCCCAAGGGGAGCATGGACTATCAATGGCTCAGCTCGCTCCCATTCTGACGGCCACCGGGAACTTCGCGCATCTTCCCATCGACGCTCGTCCGGGCAGGGCGGCGCCTCATCGCGCCGGCCATTTTGTACCATCGAGAAGCCAAAACAGGACATCCGTGAGATGCGTGGCGTACTTGTCGTGTCCCTCGCTCACGCCCACTGGCCATGACGCAGAGCAAGTTGCGACAATGTATCTCTCCAAGTCACCTCCCAAGTCACTTTTCAAGTCGCTTCCCCTCCCTCTTCCGTCCTCGTGTGTCTTATGTTTCCCCTCTCCGCCTCACTTTGCCTCTTTTCTTTCGTCCATCGCTCCTTCTGCAGTCCTTTTCATCGATGCCGACCGCGCCTGCCCGTAGTTAATTCTGTAGTTCCCGATCAGTCCCTGTGCCTTTCTCCCTGTTTTCCCAGACTTCCCCTTCGTTCTTTCCCTTTGTGCAAATATTATCGCCATCGCTCTTACCATCAAAGTGTTGTTCTCGTGCCTGCCTGTTCCATCCATCCTTCTTTTTATTCAGGCCCCTTCCTCGCCATCCTGTTTTCCCCTGGCCGTCCATCCATCCTCCCTCTTTTCCTCTTTTCCTCTTTTCCTCTTCTCTGCCAATATCTCATCTGCGCTCTTGTGCCTCATCTACACAATCACCACCAACCAGAACCAGATATCCAATACCTGTTTCGCAGCGACTCACAGCACCTGCGACCGGACTCTCTCCAACCCAAAGCCCAATCCATCTGTCTCCTCTCTGTACGACAGAAGCACAGCTCCGACAATTCCTTGGTCTCACTCTAGGACTTCATATTCTCCCAACTAATTTCTACGAATTGCTGCTCTCTGTGCATTTTCCTCAACGGACTTGCTGCGGAACTCTTCCCTAGCTCACGCATCACATTCTCGCAGATATCCGAACGATCCTACGCAGTTCCCATATTTCGCTGTTCTCTCCCATTTTCACTTTCCTCATTTGCCTCATTTTGCATCTCGTCTTTTGATGACCCTATTCTTCTCAGTTTTCGCATATTTGTCCTCCTCTCAACTCTACTCACAACTCTCTTTGTCCAGTTTGCTGGTGCGCGTGCCCATTACGATCCCGCAGACACCGCACACTACCAGACTACCACCCAACTTTCCAAGTCTCTTACACACCCTCCTCCGACTTTCTCCATCCGGATTGACACGGCTTTTGCACTAGCTGGAGCAATCAAGAGGCAAACTTCGACAGACCCCGCATCTCTCCGCACGTATCAAAACCGTCGAATCGAACGAATAGAACAAAGGAAAGAAAGCAGGAAAACACAACCAAATAAAGCGATCTCCTTTTGCCTTTCTGTCTATCTGCATATTGGCCTAGCCGAGCCTTGTCTAGAAAGCTTTGAAGCCTTGTTGCCTTTGGTAAGTCATCCGCTTTTGTCTGCACTTTTTACTCTTTATCTTTGCTTGTTTTTGTCGTCATGCTTGTCGTCTCCAATTTACTACACCCTGCTCCCGGCCACGGACAGCTCCAACGTCGTGCAGCTCGACCAACCGCATGTCTCTGCCGGCCTTCTGCAATACCCACTTCATCGTTTAACAACCCCCAATGCCCACTCACACAGCGGCCTCACTTACACCGTCCATTCGGCTCCACTCTCTCATGCCTGGGTCTTAGCGGACCTCCCGCGAACGCCCAGTGACCAGCGTGCAGGGACGAACTTAAGGCACGAAATGGAGCGAGAAGAGAAAATAAAATGAAAAATAAAATAAAATAAAAACGGAAAAGACGAACAGAAAAGAAAGAAAGAAAACAATATGGGACCCCTTCCCCTGCTCCACCTCCAACAACGGCAGCATCTCCACTCTGGGCCGGATTGACTTGTCGTCCGTACCTCGTCCGTTTCTCGTCTAGCACCGCTTCTCTCACACTCTCTCTCGCTGCCGTGGACGGCTGCCGTTGCACGCTTCGCAAACACACAGTTACCCATTGGTTTACCGAAAATCCCTGTCGTTCCCGAAAATACCCCAAAACAGCCAAACAGGCGAACAGGCGAGGCCCAGCCCAGCCCAACCAACCAGACAGACAAGAAAACAACTCATTCAACATACAGCCCACTCAAACACCCAGTCCTTGCATTGAACTTATCCACTTACACGCTGCCAGCCTTCCTCACTTACCACCTTCCTTTCACTCTCACACATGCCTTTCAAATGCCTCCCTCCCAATACCCAATGCCTCACCTACTTCCGAGATAGGCCAAGCGGCCACTCAGCCTCCCCTCCCCAGTCGTCAGAGCGTCACAGAGAGTCGCGCCAAGCTAGCCGTCCACCAAGCGGGTCAATGAGTTGCAGCTACGAATAACGAGAAAACTTCGGCTCATCGCCGGCTACAAGATCCAACAACAACTTACCCCACGCATCTTTGCCACGGAGCAAATTGGTCAAGCACAACAGCGGGCAGGCAAGCAGGCAGGCAGGCAAACAAACACGGCTGGCATGAAACATCCCTCTTCCGTGTCCAAGATGGAGCAGTCTCCATTTCATTTTTCTCGTTTCCTCCTTTCCTGGGTATGGCGTCTTTTTCGTGATGACATGGCTAGGCCATCTACACGTGCTTGGACCAATCACTGGCCACAAAGCATGTGAGCGGCTCTCTGTGTCTTAACAACACTGAGCAATGATGCCTTGTGAAAGTCACAGTAGCCACCAGGGGCTGTAAGAACCTTGATATCAGCGTCTTGCTCGTCCCGTAGCAGCTGCCGGGCACGGTGTATGGGCAAGCACCTGCTTGAGCATGCCTGATTTAATTATGGCTCTCGTTCTTGCTCCTGCTTGTGATTTATTTTCGTTTTTGCTTTTGCTTCTGATTTTTGTTTTTTCTCTTCTTCCTTCCTTTATTCCCTTCTTTCGTTCTTTCACTATCTCAACATCACCTTGGAACATCCTGAAGCATCTGATCATTCCATCACGTCAACAAACAAAAGGCCAGTCCTTGCTAACATATCCCTCCCAACTACAACAGTGCTTTTTTTCTTAACAGTCCTTTTTTTCTTGGATAAATCGACATTCTATATAGAATCTCCGTCACCGGACTCCGTTCTTTTCCATTTCCCTGTCATTGAAAATCATAAAAGTGCCCATCGTCCCGGTCAGGCATTACTTATATTAAGGCACCGCCCACCCCCTTCCCATTCACCAAAAAAATCTCCCCTCCACCCAATATGAGCAGCAACACCATCAAGCAGGCAGCCGAAGCGGCCCGGTCTAAGTCATCCGAAGTCATGAACACTGCCAAGAGCGAGGCCGCTGTCGTGGCCACTGCCACCCACGACTTCCTCCACACGCCCTTTATGCGTGCCGCCCTGCCTTTCGTCAACGGTGGCCTCAGTGGCATGGTTGCCACCACTGTCATCCAGCCCGTCGACATGGTCAAGGTCCGCATCCAGCTTGCCGGTGAGGGTGTCGCTGGCGGCCCCAAGCCCACTCCGTTGTCCGTCACCCGCGAGATCCTGGCCAGCGGCAAGGCTCTCGACTTGTACACCGGTCTGTCCGCCGGTCTCCTCCGCCAAGCCGTCTACACCACTGCCCGTCTTGGCTGCTTCGACACCTTCATGGGCCGACTGACTACTCGCGCTCGTGAGCGTGGCCGTGCTGTTGGCTTTGGCGACCGTGCCACTGCTGGTCTTGCTGCCGGTGCCATCGCCGCCATGATCGGTAACCCGGCTGATCTTGCCCTCATCCGCATGCAGAGCGATGGTCTCAAGCCCATTGCTGAGCGCAAGAACTACCGCTCTGTCATTGACGCTCTGGGCTCCATTGCCCGCTCCGAGGGTGTTGCCGCTCTCTGGTCTGGTGCCGCTCCCACCGTCGTCCGTGCCATGGCCCTCAACTTTGGTCAGCTTGCCTTCTTCAGTGAGGCCAAGGCCCAGCTCAAGGAGCGCACCACCATGTCGACACGCGCCCAGACCCTGAGCGCGAGCGCCATCGCCGGCTTCTTCGCCTCCTTCTTCTCCCTGCCGTTTGACTTCGTCAAGACCCGTCTGCAGAAGCAGCAGAAGGGCCCCAACGGCGAGCTGCCGTACAAGGGTATGGCCGACTGCTTTACTAAGGTGGCCCGCCAGGAAGGTATCCTGCGCTTCTACCGCGGATTCGGCACCTACTACGTGCGCATTGCACCACATGCGTAAGTACATTTCCTCCTTTTTGTTTTGTCTCTCTCCCAGCGTCGATTTTCTCAGCCTTGCTCCCCCACTCTTCTCTCCTCCAATCATTCCAGACTTGAAAACGTGGGGTGGTTTGTGGTGTTATACCAAAATTACCAAAAGTGTTTGAACAATGACGCTAATGACGCTGCAGTATGGTGACGTTGATTGTTGCCGACTACCTCGGTTGGCTCACCAGATAAAAAAGTGAACGACCATCACTTTGAGCCAGCAACAACCGTGTTGTGTTGACCGCAATATTTCCAACTTGTCTTATTCTTTTCTATGTACCGGTTTTATTTCCTTTTTGTCTTTCTATTCTCCTTGTCTTGTCCTGTTTGTCTCGTTGGTCGCAAACGCGTTTGAAAATGCTCTACTACATACCCCGGTTTTTTTAACAATGGTTTTTTTGAACCGACCTCGTCGACTGCCGTCTTTTTTATATATTGTAAGACGAACGACGTAACAAAAAAAAACTAACTATATGAATAAATATATGACATCAAACAATTTCAAGAGTAGCCAAAGTGATCTGTAGTGACCGTCAACAGTGCTGTGGAGATGCATTGTGAGCGGGTCGACACTAAAACGAGTTATTGATGTGAGATTGAGAAACGATTTCTTTTGTAATGCTTTCTTTTACTTATTGAGGGATGTTTTTTTTAAGTTGTCAGTCTAGAATTGTTCTCTTTTATTCTCAATACTTTTGTGATTATCTTATGATGCACGTTATTTTTTTTTATTTTTTTTTAAATCAAATGGTTCGAATATAATCTTTGTTCCGACTCATATTCTTTGGGATAATTATGTGCTTATTTGTTTTAAGGCTCACAAAATTTCGAGAACAGAAAACCCACAACTCTCTCATATCAATTTAGTCACGCAATCACCACCGGGTTTCGTTGTACACAGTTCCTCATCGGATGGCCTTGAGGCTATCAATGCGCCGGGCCGGTCCAAGTCCACTCACGTGACCGTACTCTGGCGGCGCGCCAGCCCCTCCCCCCACTGCGGCAAGCACCACCAACAGCGCGCCTGGGCTCCGCAGGAGCAACGCACGCGCGTGTGGTTCATTCTTTCCTACACTGCAATGGGAGCTGCACTAGCCCCTTTCCGTAATTGGCGCCCTGCACCCCCCCTTGCCTTGGCCTTGCGACGCCGATAGCGATTGAGCAACTTCCCCATCCCCAAACCTCCAACCTCACTTTCGACTCAATCGCGTCGACGTCCAGCATTTGTTACGGATTGGCATTTTCCTAGCCACGCACACGATCCTACGCCTACCAACGGAGTATTCTTAACGACATTGACACGAAAACTACGGACGATGCGCTCGAAAGGCCGCGGCAGCCGACCTTGATTTCCTTCGTTCCCTCTTCCCCAACAACAACCAATTTACGAAACCCTTCCACAGAAACACAAAACACGAACAATACACCTAGTACGACTACGTCTCCCGGGAATGTGATCCCGCGGCCCGACCGCAAATGGATCCCGAGTGGACAGAGGTTGCCTGCGTGCAGCTGAGCTCGTCAAGTGGCGGCCACGACGAACCTGCGGCCACGCCTGTGACGGCGCTGGCTTTTGACACGACCCAGGAGCTTATGTGGACGGGCAACAACGAGGGCCGTGTGGCGTCTTTTTACGGCTCCGATGTCCAGAGCTATGTGTCGTACATGATACAGCCGGCCGCCGACGGCGAGGTTCGGCAGATCCTTCTCAACGACACAGGAGTTCTCTCGCTAGGGCCACGCGGCTTGCACATGGCTCTGCGCCGCGGCCTGCCACTATGGAACAGCCGGCACGAGGCCATGACCGACTTGTGCTGCATGAGCTTCACGTCGTCGTCCAGCTCTGAGGTGCTCGTCGCCGGCCGCCAACACACCATGCTTGTTGTGGACCTTAAGGAGGGCGAGGTGGTCCGGCAGATTGAGTGCTCGGAGCACTACACCCTCATGAAACGCAACAGCCGCTTCATTTGTGCGGCCACCGTCCATGGCAGCGTCGACATCATTGACCCGAACACATTCTCCGTGATTAAGAGCTGGACGGCACATTCGGCGTTCATCCACGACATGGACGTGCAGGCGGATTTCCTGGTCACGTGTGGAGCGACCTTGAAGCAGCAGGGCTCCGTCATGTTCGACCCATACGTCAACCTCTTTGACCTCAAGCAGATGACCTCCATGGCGCCTATCCCCTTCCCTCCCTGTGCTGCCTTTGTACGCATGCACCCACGCATGGTCACGACGGCCATAGTAGCGTCGACGTCGGGGCAGATCCATATTATCGACCTCATGAGCCCCAACACTAGCAATGTGAAACAAGCCAATATTGCGTCCTACTTGGCGCGCATAGAGATCTCGCCGACGGGCGAGGCCCTTGTGCTGGCAGACAGCGACTGTTATATGCATCTCTGGGGCTCGCCGGCACGCATCCAGTTTACAGAGTACCCGACGATGATTGAGACCGAGACGGTCGAGCCTCCGCACAAGGAGACGGAGTGGGAGGAGTGGTCCGACGAGGAGAACGACGACACCCTGCCGTTCAACATTGTCGGCGTGCCCTACTACCGCGACGTGCTGCTATCGGCCTTTCCCAGCCTTGTGTCCGACGTCGGTGCACCGCCCCCACGCTACGACCACAGCATGCTGGAGGCAATGACGCCCTTTGAACATGGCTGGTATGCACCCAATACATCGGGCACACTGCCGAACCAGGTCGAGGACACGCGCAAGGATGAGAACAAGAACACACAGACGATCCAGGCGCCCAAGTTTTTGAGCGAGCGGTCGCGTGACGGTGGCAGCGGGAGCGCCGCCCAGCAGCAGTTTGCCAGCAATGTGGATGAGATGGGTGCGGCATTGGCGTCGTCGGAGCTGGCCAGTCTCGGCCCCGACGCGCCTGGTATGTACCGGACGGTTGAGATCAAATTTAGCAAGTTTGGTGTCGACGACTTTGATTTTGGCTACTACAACCGCTCGCGGTATGCCGGTCTGGAGAACCATTTCGCCAACTCGTACGCCAACGCGCTGCTCCAGCTGCTGCGCTTCACGCCCACGATCCGCAACCTGGCCCTGCAGCACGCTGCCGGCGCTTGTCTTGAGGACCAGTGTCTGCTGTGCGAGCTCGGTTACCTTTGTGACATGCTCCAAAAGGCCGAGGGTGCCACATGCCAGGCGACCAACATGCTCAAGACGCTCAGCAGCCTACCGCAGGCGCACCAGCTTCGGCTCATTGAGGAAGAGAACCCTAACACGCCCATCACCGAGATGCTGCAGAACCTGACGCGGTTCCTGTTGACGCAAATTGCCGGCGATTTTAGCCGCATGCTGCCCGATTCTACAGCCATGGAGGATGCGCTCGCCACCTCCGGCGTCACCTATATGCGGTGCATCGCGTGCAAAAGCGAGACGAAGCGTCCTGTGTCGACGTACGTCAACAACCTCAAGTACCCGGCGCCGCAGCGCGCGACGAGCCGCGGGCACAAGAATGCCAAGACGACATTCTCGCAGGTTCTCAAAATGAGCGTCGAGCAGGACTCGACAACTAAGGGCTGGTGCGAGGTCTGCAAGCGATACCAAACGCTGCAAAACCGCAAGACCATTACCAGCGTGCCGTCTGTGCTGACCCTCAACGCGAGCGGGCCTCAGAATCTTAACTACCCTGAGCTGCGGCGGTTGTGGGGCACACCGGGATGGCTGCCCGACGAGATTGGCATTATCGTCAACGAACACGGCCAGTTCTTCTGCTTCGAGGGCGAGGATCTCAAGCTGCATCTCCAGCGCGGTATCCACGACGTCAAGGTGTACTCGCTGATCGGTATGGCGGTGAGCGTCGACAATGGTGGTCAGCCGGCCAAGTCGCACCTGGTGTCCTTGGTCAATGTCAGCCACTCGGAGCCTACGGCGCCCGAGCAGCCGCAGTGGCACCTCTTCAACGACTTTTTGGTCCACCAGACGTCACCTGGCGAGGCGCTATCGTTCAACACCAACTGGAAGACGCCATCAGTGGTACTGTTCCAGCTCAAGAGCGACAACAACAAGATCGACATGGAGTGGAAGAGCCGCATCGACACATCGGTTCTCTACATTGACAACGACACACCGCCGCTGCCCGGAATCGAGCCCACATACCGTCCACTGTCTCCCGCCAAGGAGCGGCCTGGGCCCGACACGATCGTGGCACTGGACACGGAGTTTGTTGCGCTCAAGCAACCCGAAATCGAGATGAACTCGGAGGGCGAAATGGAGACTATCCGTCCCATGACGCATGCCCTCGCGCGCGTCTCGGTTGTGCGCGGCCAAGGCATGGACGAGGGCCTGCCGTTCATCGACGATTACATTATCATCAAAGAGCCCGTCGTCGACTACCTTACTCTGTACTCGGGCATCACGGCCAACGACTTGGACCCGCGCAAGTCGACACACACGCTCGTGCCGCTCAAGCGCGCGTTCAAGAAGCTGTGGGTGCTGCTCAACTTGGGCTGCAAATTTCTGGGCCACGGTCTCAAGCAGGATTTCCGCGTCATCAACATCCAGGTGCCTAAGGCGCAAATCATCGACACGATTGACTTGTTTTTCCTCAAGACCCGCCTGCGCAAGCTGTCTCTCGCCTTTTTGGCCTGGTGTGTCCTCAAAGAGAACATTCAGCTCGAGACGCACGACTCCATCGAGGACGCGCGTACTGCTCTCAAGCTGTACCGCAAGTTTTTGGAATACGACGATGCCGGTATTCTCGAAACGCAGCTCCAGGAGATTTACCGCGAGGGCCGCGATACCAACTTCAAGCCGCCCAAGCGCAACGGCGACGATGCCGAGCTGCGGCGTGGTACCGACACACCACCCGTTGGAGCGCCTGCGCCTGGTTCGGCAATTAGCCCGCTGTTAGCACGCAGCCAACCAGCGCCGCCGAGCATCACGGTGGCTGCTGTGGCTGTGGCTAATGCCGCCAAGGAGAACAACAGCATCCGACCGGCTCCTACGAGCACACCCAGTGCTCCGAGTGCTCCTACTCCTGCTGCACCGATTGTGGCTCCGGCTGTGCCACCGACCAGCGCATCTTCTACTACAACAAACAACACAGCCACTACCCCTCCTCACAACAACACACCTACCAACAATACCCACAGCGGCGGCAGACACACCAACAACCGGAATGCCCACGGCCCCATGTCTGGTGGTCGCGGCCACGGTGCCAATGGCGGCAGTGGCCGTTACCATTCGCCCAACTCGTATCGGAATAACCAGAGCGGACAGCACCACTCCAACTCTGGTCACGACGGTAGTACCAGTGGCAACAGTGGTGGGCACAACCTGCCATATCGCCAGTACCGGCGGAACTAGCATGTTCGCAAAAGTCGAGCATCTTGAAATACTTTGCCATACATACTGATGTGACACAAATTTTGTGGCACTTGGCCGCTCTACATTTTGATCTTTTTGCACGTACTGTTTTCATGGTGCAGACCATACCCCCTTTGTTTATTGCCCGCCCTTCTTTTGCTTTCTTGAGTATTTTTACTGTTCCGGGTGTCTGGAGGAAGTTGAATGAAAGATCTATGAAATTCACTATTAATTTTCATAGTATTTATATAAATTCCCTTGAGCTGAGTTTTAGTTAAAAGAATTACATACAAAAATAAGAAAATAATATAAAATTGCTTGATACACTACTTTTCATGTAATGAAAACTGCATGTACCATACTTTGAGAAATCATGGCTGTGATGTGATGGCATGTGAACGTCTTTGATTGAACATGTTCCGATGTAATTTGGTAGCACGTTGTGAAGCACTGTATGCGCTGAAGGTTAGCACACTGTTGTCTGTTGGGCTGGGCATTTTGGCGGTGTTAGTCTAGCACCCCCACGAGGTTCTTGGGCGGTGAACATTTTTGCAGTAAATTCTGCCGCCAAAACAAAATGCAATTAAGATTCAGCCTTGCACTTTCATCTCGACCTCTCTCATCTTCAACCACTCCATTCACGACAGCCCATGTCTCGCGCATAAGACGACTTTACACAAAATGGCTGCTGCTATATCTACGCAACTGAGATTTCTCACGGACGCGGCACATTTGCTGCGACAGTCCGCGCCTGAAATATCAGCTCATTTGATGCGCCGGAGAATTGATATCGCATTGAACGCACAAGCACAGGCAGCCGCGACGGCTGCATCGACTGGCTCGACCGGCCCCTTATCGTCCTCCACATCGGCACCGATTGCGGCGCTTCCGCAGAACGACATCCAGAGACAGCATGTCTGCACAAGCTGCGGCCTTATCCTGATTCCCGGCAGCGACGGCACGACTTTGACGATTCAGTCTGGGCTGCCTTCACAGAAAAAGGAGAAAAAGAAGCTCGATCGGAAACGGAAACGGGACGACAAGACAGAGACGACCTCAGTCGAGCCGGATAAGAAACCGCGTGTTCAAACACCTCATGCCGGCATCACGAAAGTCTACAAATGCGGCTTTTGCAGCAAGGAGACGAGAATATCTCTACCCGCGCCACTGCCACTCTCGAAGCACAGAAACAAGAAAGCTATGCCTACAGCTCTGCCCAAGATCGAAGAGACCAAGCCGACACCCGCTGCTGCTCAAAATTTGGTGACATCTTCAAAACCACAAACGCCCTCATCTACAGCTCCTCCACCAAAAGCTGCATCCAACGCCAACAGCAAAAAGCGAGCTAAGAACAGAAAGGCTGGTCTATTGGCCCTGCTTGACAAGAGCCGTGGGTCAGATAGCGGCAGCCTCAACCTGAACCTCAGTTTTGACGATTTCCGCAAGAAGTGAGGAACTGTCATTTTCAGACTTCACGAACCTTGAATTTGACAGCCTCGCGCCTATTGCGGTAGTTGCCGCCTACGCCTCAAAGCTGTCCGTCACACTGTGGCTTGCCTGTTAAGCCACAGCGGCTTTAGCGGTCGCATTAGGCCTGTCCTGGCCGCTTCTAGGGATGCAGCTCGTTCCTTCTGCAAACGCGCCTACTGGCTCTCCCTGGCGCCTGCCAGTGGCGGCCAATACGGCCTAGAAGCTTCCAGATGAGTCCTTGTTGCAGCTTTTTACAGCTTTTGCAGCTTTTGCGCCGCAGTAACACGACCCGCAGCGCGTCATTGCAGCTTATAAACCGCCCCGCCGTTGCGCTCACTGGGCAAGGATTTTCTTGCGATTTTCCTGCGCCTTATCAACTAACAACAACCCCTCCTAAAAAGTTTGCGATAAGGCCTAAAAAAAGTTGTGGAACGCAAACAACGGCAAACACAAACGATCGCTCCATCCCAAACGACTCTCACTGTGATAACCAGTGAACAAAAAGAATAAAAAAGGAAGGGACAACTCGGACAAACAAACTTTCAGATCCAACAACTCATCAATCTGTTTTCTCGTCCAATATCACCAACCACACAACAACAACCCACTTCCTCACACAACACGTCATGTCTCCTCCCGAGGACCACATTGTGACGCCTGACCAGGTGTTTGAGTCGATCGGCAACCAAGTCGCACAGGTCGACGCACCGACTGCTGGTGCTGATGGAGAGAACGCCGATGCCGAGGACGATGGCCGCGTTGTTGAGCAGATCGAGTCGCTTTGCATGAACTGCCATGAGCAGGGAATGACTCGCCTCTTGCTCACCCGTATCCCGTACTTCCGCGAGGTCATTCTCATGTCGTTCCGGTGCGAGCATTGCGGGTTTCAAAATAATGAGATTCAGGCCGCCGGCTCTGTCCAGGTCCGTGGCACCCATTACGAGCTGCGCCTGACGAACATGGACGACTTCTCGCGCCAAGTTGTCAAGGCGGACACCGCCGTCGCCAAGTTTATCGAGCTCGACATTGAGATCCCGGCCGGCCGCGGCCAGCTGACCAACGTTGAGGGCATGCTGAGCGGCATTGTCGCAGATCTGGAGATGGACCAGGAGGCCCGCAAAGAGCAGCAGCCCGAGGTCTATGAGAAGCTCAACGAGGTTATCACCAAGGCCAAGGCCATGCTCGCTGGCGAGTCCTTCCCCTTCCGTGTCAGCCTCGATGACCCGGCCGGCAACAGCTGGATCGCCCCCGACCTGCATGACGGTGTTGGCAAGTGGGAGAAGCGCGAGTACCTGCGCACGGCTGAGCAGAACACGGCCCTGGGCCTGGTTGATACTGGCGCCGAGGCTGGCGATAGCGCTACTGCTGGTACCGTCACGTCATCTACGGGTATGGCCGGTGGTCTGTCCGGTTCGGATGGTGTGATCCCCGTCGGCGGCCAGGGTCGTCTTAACGAAAACGATGATATTATCCCTAACGAGGTCTACACCTTCCCCGCGAGTTGCCCCGGCTGCATGCACCCGGCTATCACCCACATGAAGATGGTCGACATCCCCCATTTCCAGCAGGTTGTCCTCATGTCGACCCTGTGCGACAGCTGCGGCTACCGCTCAAATGACGTTAAGACCGGCGGTGCCATCCCCGTCAAGGGCCGCCGCATCACTCTCAAGGTCGAGACCCCCGAGGACTTGGCCCGTGATATTCTCAAGAGCGAGAGCTGTGCCCTCGAGTGCCCCGAGCTCAACCTGTCCGTCAACCCGGGTACCCTGGGTGGTCGGTTCACCACGGTCGAGGGCCTTCTCACGCAGGTCCGCGATGACCTGCGCAACCAAATCTTCCAGGCCGACGGCCCTGCCCCGACGCCCACTACGGGCGTGACTGTTGCTGGTGTCACGGCCAAGCCGCCTCCCGTTGCTTCGTCCAACGAGGGCGGTGACTCTCTGGCTGCTGACGAGCGCACACGCTGGACCGCCTTCTTCGACGGTCTGGACGACGCCGTTGCCGGCAAGCGCCCCTTTACCATTGTCCTCGAGGACCCCCTCGCCGGTTCCTACGTCCAAAGCTTGGCCGATGACCCACGCGAGCCCGATTCTCAGATGACCAGTGTCGAGTACGATCGCACGGCCGAAGAGGAGGAGGAGCTGGGTATTACCGACATGAAGACGGAGGGTTACGAGGGCGAGGCTGAGGCCAACGCTGCCGCTGCCGAGGCTGAGACTGCCGAAAAGGCCAAGGAGTCGAATGCATGAAGGAGTTTATGATCACGAAAGAAACAAACAAAAACAGGTACATTCGGGATGGTTAGGAAAATGGTAATGAAAATTTTGGGCGGTTGAAATAGGGCATAACGGTTTATATAATTTTTTACGAGTAGTTTTCATTTTCATTTTGGCATTCAATTTTACATTACAAGGAGTTCACAATCACGATAAAACAGTTATGAGAGGCCCAATTTTCACGCGAAATTTAAATAGAGAGAATGAAGTTGGAGTGATAAAGAAATTAAGACTACGAATTCTGATTCCAGTTCGCCAATGCTATGTTGTAAAGACTAAATACCAAAGTGTCAAAAAGAGACAAAAAGTGTGAACAAAAGAAATGTAGAGAGGATGGAAAGAAAAAGATGTAGAAAGAAAATGCAGATAAAAGATGCTGTGTAAAAAAAGACAAAAGAAAGTATAGTCATGGCTGCATCGCGCACAGCATTGTATGTTGTATGTTGTATATTGTTCAGGATCACCGCCGAGACATGAGCCGCCGCTTGCGCTCCTCCTTCTCTGCCTTGAGCCGCCGCTCCAAAGCTTCTTGCTCGGCATCCTCCCGCCGTGCCTGCCGTTCGGCTCGCTGTTCTTCATCGTCGAGTTCCGATAGACCCGCTTCCATGTCCGACTCATCCTGTTCGTCGCTGTAGTCGTCGTAACGACCGCGGCCACCGCTGGGGCGACCATACCCGCCGTACCGCCCACCAACGTCTTGCTCCTCCTCTTCGTCGTCGTACTCAATGAAATCGTCCATCTCGTCGTCTTCATCATCGTACCGCGACCGTCGAGGATTGCTAAACGGCATGCGGGGTGCGCTGCGGTGGCGTAAAGAGGCGTTGCCGCTCGAGCGGCCACCACCATCGCGATCCCTGTCGATACCGCCGGCGGGGCCTGTAGCAGATGAGGACGATGTTGGCCGAGGCCGTGCTGTGCCCTGGTAGCCTGTAGTCGCTGTGGCTGCCTTTTTGGGCCGCTTCTCTTCCTCCTTGGGAGCGGAGGCAGGTTTTCGCCGGGCTGCACCCGAGCCTCCTGCTGCTGCACCACTCCCAGCCTTTCCAGGCAAGGGTGGAAGCCCTCGTCTTGGTGGTGCTGCTGCAGAAGCTGAAGTTCCGTTTTGCCGTCCATCGTCTCGTCTAATCGGTTTGCTCAGTGGTGGCAGTCGTCCACCTGTGCTTGGTGCTCCC
The DNA here is from genome assembly GCA_029298735.1 of Ophiostoma sp. CBS 140.51. Classification (NCBI taxonomy): domain Eukaryota; kingdom Fungi; phylum Ascomycota; class Sordariomycetes; order Ophiostomatales; family Ophiostomataceae; genus Ophiostoma; species Ophiostoma sp. CBS 140.51. The sequence continues at coordinate 46,776 of JANSLP010000036.1, forward strand.
GGCCGCGGCCGTGCACTTCCTCCACCGAGGGGAGGCAGGCCAGACTCGCGTTTTGTGGCACCCGCACTTGACCGCGACGTCTCTTCCGCCTTGGTCATCATCCGCTCCCGTTTGGTCGGAGCCTTGTCCAAGGGTTTGTGCTGGATCTTGCCCATGTTTCCCATGGCGGACTGTGCTGCTTTCGCCCGCTCCAACACTTCGAGGTACGATCCCTTTTTGAGTGGCCGATTTGATGCGGAGGCGTTGCCGTTTGAGGCTCCATTGCTGGACGTTCCATTCCGGTTGGCGCTCGACGGTAGGGATGGCCGTGACGAAGACGAAGACGAAGACGCAGGGGCGCCAGGGCGCCGTGCTGCCGAGGAGGACGACGAAGAGTTCGTGGGTCTCGATGCGCTCGAGCTCGGCGCCGGTCGGCTGGCAAAGCTGGATTTCGACTCGAGGGTCGGGGTGCGTGCTGTGCCTGTGTATCCACTACTTGATCCTCCATTTCTGTTGGCGGGAGTTGTGCTCGTCGTCGTCCGTGGCGTCTTGCTGGCCTGGCCGTTGGGTAGGTCCGTGTTGGCCTTTCGTTTCGGCACTGTCGGGATCGACGGCTGGGAGCCGCTGCCGCCCTCGCCGGATATCTGTGCGAGGAGATCACCGATCTGAAGATGATAAAAAAGTTAGTCATTTGGGCACCAACAGTGCGCTAGCCGTGACAAGAGCAAATGTTGAGGTAACCTGCCATTTTGAAGTATGAGTTAATCTAAACAGAAGTCGGGTTCCCGCTGTTTTCTGTTCCGAAAAGAGTTGCAGTTGTTGTCGACTTTCAAGGCGATTCGTGGGTGGTGGTCAGCCTTTCCCTTGCCTTTGCACCGTTAGGCGTCTGTCGCAAGACAGGCAAAACGACACATTTGAAGACCTCCTTTGGATGGACTCGTCTGCAGTCTTTGGGGGTTGTCGTCGTGTGCGATTGCGTGTGGAAGAAGTCGACAAGCAGATGGCGATGGTCGAGAAGAAGGTTGGAGGTTGGAAAAGAGGAGAAGTTGTTTTGGTGGCAAAAAGAAAGTCGTGAAAAAGGAGGACCCGTGACAAGCCAAGCGTTGAAGAAGGTGCCCAGGCACGAAAGCGGAAAGAGCGCGGAAAGCGGATGGAATAGCGGCCACACGGAAGGCGCGAACAACGACGTCAGAAAGTTTCAAGGGTAGGCGGAAAGGAAAGAGCGGTTGGATGGTTATGGAGACGTAAAGCGCGATGCGATGTCAGGACTAGATACGTAGTAAATACTGCACTTTCCTACTGTTTGCTGCCTGTGAGTTTGGCTGCAGATTGCTCCTCTTTTCGTTTGAACGGTTTTGTGTCTTGCAAATACCAGCAAGCCAAGAGCTGAACGGACGCTTGGCCGCGAATGGCTTGGGGGCAAATAAATCCAATAAAATCGGCCTTGGTTGACCGCTGAAAGAGAGAAACGTCCAGAAAAGCCCACGTTACGACAGGCGACGCGATCTGCGGCCGGTGATTGGCCGGCGCAACCGCGCCACTAATGGCCCCATTTTGCGCATATGGGAGATATGTGTTTATCGCGGTAGGAAGATACGTATGTAAGCGATCTGCAATTTTGCTGTGACAGAAATGATCACATGACAAGTGTGGGTCTTAGGGTTTTCGGCGCAAGTGCCACCAAATCGGATGGATTGTGTGGGCTGGCGGGCAAAAGCTAAAGAGGGACATTTTGGACATTTTTTTTCTTAGTCGCATTTTCGATTCCCTTTTCTTCGACATCCCGAACACTTATCACCAAATCTCTACCACTTTTTGAGCAAGAAGGTTCAGTCTCCGCCACAAACTTGCGGTTAAATCGATTGAAGTCTCGTGTTCTACACAAACAACACAAATCTGTACGTCCAGAGCGAGTTTAATCTCTTCCTTTCCATCGGAGTCGCATCCTTTTCGATCTTGTCTCGGTCTTCTCTCGATCATCCCGTCGACGCCGTTTCTAACATTTTCTTCCCCAGATCAAAATGAAGCACCTCGCAGCTTACCTCCTGCTCACCCTCGGCGGCAACGCCTCGCCCTCGGCCAAGGACATCAAGAACGTCCTCGAGTCCGTTGGCATTGAGGCCGATGACGAGCGCCTCAACACCCTCCTGTCCGAGCTCAAGGACAAGGACATCAACGAGCTGATCGCTGAGGGCAGCTCCAAGCTGGCTTCCGTTCCCTCGGGCGGTGCTGGTGCCGCTGCTGCTGGCGGTGCTGCCGCTGGCGGCGCTGCCGCTGCTGACGCCCCGGCTGAGGAGGCCAAGGAGGAGGAGAAGGAGGAGTCCGACGACGACATGGGCTTCGGTCTGTTCGACTAAGCGTCTCGCTCTTTTCGATCCAACTTCAAAACCACGCGCGCTCGCTCCAGCCGAATGTGCCGACAACTAGTACATCCTCGAAAACGAGAAAACCGAGCACTGCAACGCAAACCATTTTCCGAACTCACGAGCCAACGGGGCATCGGCGCATCTTCTTTCATCAACATTTTTCACATGGAAACCTGGCAGACTGTTCTCGAGGACAGCTGCCATTTGCAACTGGATTTGGGAAGGAAATACTGGCGTTTTGATGGCTTGATAATTCGGTGGAAAAAAAAGATGGCTGCGGCAGCTTTGCTTCATGGGTACATCTGGGGTCAAATCTGCTAAGAAACAAAAATTCAAAAAGTGGAAAGTAAAATCTGTTCCAATAAGTGTGATATGTCATGTATGTGTGCTGTAATAAACGTACTGGCCTTCCTTCTCGTCGTCGTCGGTCGTCGTGATCTACTCAAAGACTGCCATTCGACAAAAGTGCACCAATTTTTTCCTTATCTAATCAATCACGTGCATCACCCTCCCTCGCATGAATCTGACTAAGGACGGAAATTGCTACGCTGCCAATCGTGCACGGCCTTTTGGCTGAAGTATGGAGCGGCCGCGCCTGGTTGCTCGCGGCAACGGATGCGACGCGCTGATTGGCTGGGACAACACAACCAAAATAATACTGGGCCCCAGTAAGGAGCCGTTCCCCCCAAAACAGAAGCTTTTGATCGAAACAAGTGCACGATGGGACCAAAGGCCAGGATGCCAGGGCGATATGCAAAATAACAATTACATGCTTGGGTGGTCTCCCTTCTGATTCTCTTTTCCTTTTTCTTCTTTTTTCTTCTACGCCTTCGTTCCATTGAAACACCTTTTTTCGCCAATCCCTGGTTCTGGCTTCCTCATCTTCGCTGAATTTCTTCATTTTCTGTTTTTCTTTTTGACGGAATACTTCTCAACAACGACAAAACAACCATATATCGATATTGATTCTCGCGACGTTGACTATTGCCTATCGAACGGTAACACCATTGAACACCCTTGACGCCAATACCGACGGCCGAGATCACCACCAAAACATACACTCGAAAACATCACGATCGCGACAACATCTACGCGCATTGACATCACCAACTTCTTTTTCGTTAACGACAACACCACAATGGCCACGGTGTCGCCCACGCCCGCGGGCGGCCAGGGGAGCCAGTTTACTTCCATGGGCCGCCGGACGTCGGCACGACAAGCTCTGCGGCGACCACCATCGCGTTCTCAAATGAGCGGTGCAGCAGCTTCATCTTCTTCAGGAACGGCTTCGAAACGTAACTCGTCCGCGGCCGCCTCTAGCCAAGCTGCAGCCCAAGACTCTCAACAACAGTACACGACACTGCACGCAGACAGTTCAGACGACGAGATGCCGATTCCCATGAAGCTCAGCGCCCTTACCAAGGCACTCCTCAGTGACGGAGCATCTGCTCCTGAAGGCGGTCCTTCGGCTCCAGCATCAGCGTCGACTGGCGCCGGCATCGCACCACGACGACGCAGCGCGCTGAACCGCTCGACATCTTCAACAGCCGGTGCCGACGGCGAGGGCAACAGCCAGGTCCAGTCACAGACTGACCGCCCTGTTGTTCGCCAGACAAGGAGACATGTTCGCGCAGGCAGTGTTCAGGCTTCCGGTGGCGCTCCCTCTTCAGCTTCACGACCGACTTCACCACCAGCGCTCCTCAGCGGCAATAGCAGTCCTGCTCCTCGCAAGCGTGTTGTCCGTCTGAGCTCAACGACCCCCGCCGGCGGTGCCATGGGCCCTGTCCAGCCGCCCATCCGACGCCTGTCCTCTTCCAAACACTCGACAAGACGAGGCGCTGCCTCTTTGTCGGCTGAAGACAAGGGCGCGGACCTCCCTCCTCAGGCTCCAGCAGCGGTCTCTTCCATTGATGCCGTCATGTCCGCCGCTGCCGAACCTGCACCTGCACCCGCGGAGTCAATCAACACGCCTGCATCTGCTGTCCGTCGCGTGCAGATTGCCGTCGGCTCATCTGGCGGCCGTAGTGCCAGCCGTGCTACTCGCCTATCTTCTTCCTCTTCTTCATCTGCACTCCGCTCTACCCGCCGTACTGAGTCTGCTGCTGGCCACCATAGTGATGCTGAGCAACAGGCCCCTGCACAAGCACCTGCGCCATCCCACGAGGAGCCGCCATCGACCGTCGGTCGCTCATCGTCCCAGCAACAACAAATGGGCAGTGCTCTCCGCTCGTACGCAGGCGGCAGTGGCTCGTCGGCTGGTACCATTGCTCGCAGTGGCAGCCGCGACATCGACCCCCAGCAGGCCCTGCAGAGCTCCATGCGCATCAAGCGTGTGGGCAAGTCCCTGGGTGGTGGATTCTTGAGTGGTCCTGCGCGTCGTGGCCGGAGACGGACAAGCGATGAGGAGGGTGAGGGCCACAGCCCAGATGATATGATGCAGCCTCACCACGATGGCGAAGTCGGCGGCCTCATGTCCAGCCAGGAGAGTGAGGCAGCTGGTATGTATGGCAGCAGCCAAGGCGCCCATGGCGGCAGCGCTTCGCGGTCACCATACTTCGACCCTTATGCGCGGAGCGATCATGCAGCGACTGGCAGCCCTGTGAGCGCCAAGACATCGTCTGCACAGCGCGCCAGCAGCCTGCACAACCACGCATCGAGCCCCCATCTCCAGCGTCAACAAAAACAGCAGCAACAAAACGGGCCTCAGTACGAACAGCAGCAGCAGCAGCACCATGAGCCTGCACCAGTACCTGCGCCCCAGCAAGAACAACGTGAACTGCCCGACCTCCTACGCCGCAGATCCTACCGAGCAGAAGAGATTGCAGCAGCACCTCCTCCCAAGGTTGCAGCGCCGCCGCCGCCCGTTTTGTCTAGTCGGCCAAATCTTCCCTCTGCTCACGACCAAGAGAACGACCTGGCCTACCTTGGCCGCTCGGTCAAGCCTCTTGTCGTGTCTGGTCTTGGCGATAAGGAGTACAATATCAACAAGATTCTTCCTCTTCGCGCAGCCCTCCAGCCCGCTGTTGCTGATGTGAAGCTGCCGCCTGCATCCACTGCAAAGTCGACTAGCGTTGCCGCGCCTATCATGTCACCCGAGCGCAAGGTTCTCTCGACCATCAGCCGCAACACGCCTCACCGCGCTGCCCCGCCGCCGCCGCCCAAGATGTCTGTGCTTGAGACTGCCGTTGGCGCTCCTGCTGGTTCTGCTGCCACAGCACAAGCTGGCAAGAAGCCGCGTATCCTACTCAAGGTCAACGGACGTTCGTACCAGCGTGTGGACTGCGTTGGCCGTGGCGGCAGTGGCAAGGTGTACAAGGTGACGGCTGAGAACGGCAAGATGTTTGCCATGAAGCGTGTGTCGCTTGAGAACGCCGATGAGTCGACGATCCGCGGCTTCATGGGCGAGATTGACCTGCTGAAGAAGCTGTCGGGTGTGGACCGTGTGATCCAGCTGTTTGACTTTGAGATGAACAAGGAGAAGCAGATGTTGAGTTTGCTTATGGAGCTTGGTGAGATGGACCTCAACTCGCTGCTGCGTCTGCGCCAAAACCCCGAGAGCGCCAAGATGGACCCCGTCTTTGTGCGCTTCTACTGGAAGGAGATGCTCGAGTGTCTGCAGGCCGTCCACGTCCACGACATTGTGCACTCCGATCTCAAGCCGGCCAACTTTGTGCTTGTGCAGGGCCGTCTCAAGCTGATCGATTTCGGCATCGCAAACGCCATCCAAACGGAGATGACCGTCAACGTGCACCGCGAGACCCAGGTCGGCACGCCCAGCTACATGTCGCCCGAGTCGCTGATGGACGCCCAGCAGTACGCCTTCACAGCGAATCAGCATGGCGGCGGTGGCCGGCCCGGTGTCGGCGGCTTTTTAGGTGCCACCAAGAGCGCCACGAGACTCGTGAAGCTCGGCAAGCCCAGCGATGTCTGGAGTTTGGGCTGTATTCTCTACCAGATGGTTTACGGGCTGCCGCCCTTTGGCCACATCCAGAACCAGATGGCCCGTTGCCAGGCCATTATCACCTGGACTCACACCATCGACTTCCCCGCCCGCGGTATGGGCGGCACACCTGTCCCTCCGAGTCTGATCAACACAATGAAGCGCTGCCTCAACCGCGAGCAGCAGGCACGCCCGACTTGTGATGAGCTCCTGTCGCCCATGGACCCCTTCCTGTTCCCTGAGGCTCAGTACATGAGCATCGGTGGCGGTGCGGAGTGCATGCCCATCTCTGAGGAGCTCCTGGGTCGTATTATCCAGAGCGTCGTCACCCGTTGCCGCGAGCGTATGCCTACGGATGCTGAGGCCGTTTCGGCCTGGCCGGCTGCCTACTGGTCGAGTGTACGCCGCGCTGTTGCTGCTCGCGAAGAGAAGCAGCAGTAGCAGGAGTCCTCACCAAAATACCACCACACCTTCTCTGGATTGAATGAATGATTTGCTGCTTTTTTGTTATCTGGTTCTTTTGCTGGTTCTTGGGCACACACAAACAAACAAAAAGGTGTTTCTATGAGAGTTTCAAAGCGGAACCATTTGCATTTTCCCAACTTCCTTCTCTTTCTTTCTTGCATTTGCTTCACTTTCGGGCCTTTCTTCCTTCTTTCTTTTCAGGGCGCAAACCGTACATTATATCCCCCTTACTTCTTTTTAGTCTCTCTTTTGGGTTGAGCTTTTGGACACGACCGTTGCTTTTTTGTATATAATCGTTTCTTGCGATTGCTTTTTGTTTCTGTTTTTGTTTAGTCACCTTATGAGTCAAGTCTTTCTTTTTTTCGTTCTCACATATTTTGGTTCATCCTTACGACATATGATCTGACTATGCTTGCTGTTCTTGTTGTGATTCTTCTATTTCTCATCCACACTATCGTAAATACTGTACAAAACCGTCTGCTGTGAAAGTCTCCTATGCTTTTGATGCTTATTTCTTACTTTGCGTGTCTATGCCTCAACAGACACTTCCTGGATCCGTAGCACCGTATAATGGTGCTTGCTCTTCACCGTCCGCTTCCGCCGCGTCCGCCGCTTCTTCACCACCAATGTCCGCAGCGGCTCCGTCTCGACGCCCAGCACAACAGCCTTGACCGTCGCGCCAGGCACATAGGGAACATCAAACGACTCCTCGCCGACTTTGCTCGTGCCCGCACCGGCACCTGCCACCGCAGTCACCGTCCGGTTGCCCACCACACCGACACGGTTCAACAGCAGCTCGTCACCGGGCTGCACACCAGGCATCTTGAACGGCAGACGCACACTGTCACCTGGTGTCACAAGGTACGGCCGGCCGTGGATTTGGACGGTGGCGTAAACGGACGGGTTGGCGGACGAGACGGACGTCGAGGCGGGGCCTACTAATGGTGTCGAGGTGGTGGACGAGAAGAGGATCTGGGAGAGGGCCGACACGGGGAGGACAGGTGCTGAGTCGGTAGAGGTGGAGGAGGAGGCGGAGGCTGTTGAAGAAGAGGAGGCCGACTTGTTGTCTTGTGATGACCGAGTCGAGGTGGAAAAGGAGTGTGTGGCGGCGATCCGTGAAGCCGAGGCGGCTGTCTGAGGGAACGGCGATGCGACGAGTGACTGCCAGCTGGCACAGCTCTGGCCGCGGCTGGCCGAGAGAGCGCTGCGGAAAGCGGCGCGCAGTGTTGGCTGAGGCCGCATTGTGAAGGTTTTGTGTGCTGTTGAGGAAGAAGGTGGGTTCAGGAGGGGCTTCTCGTGCCTCTATAAGCTCAATCGAAGAGTATAAAGGAGAAGGATCGTTGTCTAATCGTCAATTGGAACGACAGCGTTCGTCTAGTTGTGGATGGCCGTCGTGGTCGTCAAATACGCGACAGGAAAGAGGTCGCTTGACGTTCGGTAAGGCCAGGAAAAAAACACACGATGCGCAAAGGAAAATTTGGAGCAGAACAGGTACCCACTTTTTGTCATAGCTTAGGCAGGAGTCGTGACTTGTCACGTGCATTAAAAGGAGAGGCCAAGGAGACGACAAATACGAGATGGCGGAAATGATGAGGGAAATTTTGTATCCAAATATGCCAGTATCGGGCTCAAGTATCTCCCCGGTATATTTATTGCCGCTTATAAATTGTGATATGTCGCTCGCTGTCTTGGTGAACGCAACACCTGTTGATTCTGGCTCGCTTGTATCACAACAGCGTTGAGTTGTGAACTAAACCAGCCAACCAGAGTCGACCGAAGCCCAAAAGCCGAAGCAGCCTCAAAATGCTCAAAGGCACAGCCTGGCCAGCTTCCACCTCAAATAAAGTCCGCGGTATGATCTCTATCATTCCGTGAATAAAAAAGTGACAATCACGCATTTTGGCGGAGTAAGATAATATGTGGCGGAAATGAAGATATTGATATTAAGTCTGGAGTTGTGAGCGGAACACTAAAGCGTACGACCTGCCAGGTAAAAGATACTGGAGAACACATGCTGGTGGTAATAATGAATGCTGGAATAAACATGCAGTTGTCAAAATAGACAGGGGCTCGCTCAAGACGATCAAGACAAAGAACAAGAAACCAAGTTGGCAAAACGGTGCAAAAAATCAAAGGGGTATTCCACTCAAAAAATCGAACAAATCCTTCCATATAATCCTTTCCCCCTCCTCGCCATAATCTTCTATCCATATCTTTCCTCCCTAGGCCACCGGTGGTGTATATAGAGTGATCAGGATATAGTAGTAGGAAATAATGAGTAAAGAGAAAGGTGAAAAACAATCAGACAAATGAAAAGAAGTTAATGTAAGAACAGTGCTATGCGGTGCCAAAGCCAAATATCGCAAATCAAAATGGGGGAATAAATATGACAAAGGAAATGACAAGATGACAGAACAAGAAAAGACAAAAGAAAAAGAGAAACATTGGCCTCGAGGATGTGGTATTACAAAGTCAAATAATGTGTTGGGTTAAAACATGAACAAAGAAGCAGAGAAGGGTTGAAAGAGTGCCAAGAAATGTCAAAAGACTGAAGAGGAAACAAAAGAAATGCGATCCAGCTCGGATGGTGCTCAGAAAAAGGTCGGCTTGGTGAGGACGCGGTACTCGACATAATCTTCACCATCGATCGACAGGATAGTGCCAGGGCTGACGAGTTTTCCCTGGAAGGGTCCCGTCGGCTTGCGCTCGTACTTAACGCCCATGTAGATCTTGGTGTCGTCGTTGCCCGTGCTGCGGATGCGCGACGCCTCCTGCGACGCCCATACCTTGTTGAGGCGGCCAATGTTTTCGCTGAAGGTCTGGCGGCTGCTGCTCTTGCCTTCATCAGCACTGCTGCCACCACCAGCGCTACCACCGCCGTTGTTCGTCGCGTGGATGCCGTTGTGCTGGCTGGGCACGGCATTCGTGACATTGGCTAGGGCGCCATTGTGGTAGCTGTTGCTAGCACGCTGCTCGTTACGCTGTTGGATGCTCTCCATGCGTGTGATTTCCCGGCGTGCCAAGCTGTTTGTGCGCTCGACGCGGTCGGCATTGTCATTGACAGGAGGGGGGCGGTTCGCTGCCAGGCCGGGGCCAGCAGGAAGAGAGTGCCGAGCACCACGAGGCGCAAGCGGGTTGGCAGGGCCGCCACCGCTCGCAACGACGTTGTTAATCGACGTTGAGACGGGGGGCTCGCGGACATCCAAAGTGGAGCGGCGACTCTGGCGCAGCTCTGAGCCCGAACTCTCACGGCGAGCGCGGCCGTCTTGAGGTCCATCTAGGTAGGGGGAGAGCGAAATGCCGTTCATTTCAACAGCACCAGCAACAGCACCAGGGTCATGGCGGTCGATGATCCGACCTGCTTCCCGATTAAGGTTGGCCGCGGTGGCAAAGCTGATAGTATCAAGTCTGCCAGATGTACCAAGCGTGCTCTGGGCAGCACCTCCAGCGTTGATAACTCGGGCCTGGGCGTCGTACACGGCTTTGGCCTCGTTCGCGGAGCGCTCACTAGGTTTCTCGCCCTCATCGATCTGGCGCTGCCGAACACGGACATACTCCTTGACTTCCGGGCGGGACAGGTGGCGGATGTGCTTTTCGAACTCAACCTCGTCGTAGTGAATCCACAGAGCGCCGGCGCCCTGCGGGTAGTTGCCGAGGATTGACCGTCCATCACGCGTCTCGCGCGTAACTTTCACGCGGAACATATCGTTTGCACCCAGGATACCCATAACGGCGTGCTTATCTTCGACACGTTCTTCGCTCGAGCCGCGCCAGTAACCCAATAGAATCCTGGTGGGTCGTGTGCCAGGCAGTAGATCAATGGCGGAGCGCTGGATGGCGGATACGACAGAGGCCGAGCCAGCTTGTGCCAAATGGCCGTTGGAGGGTAGAGGGGAATCAAGGGCGCTCGGGCCAGGGTCCATGGATGGCAGAGATACGCCGTAGTGGCTGCCCATGCGCCGCTTCTTCTCAGGGCGGCTGGCATTGACGACGTAGTCGGGCAGATCTTCACCGTACGCGATCTGGGGCGGCGGCTGGTTGTCGGGGACAGGGTGCAGGGCTGCGCGGCGCATCGCTTCCTTGACGGCGGCCTTTTCAGCAAGCGCTGCCTCCTCAGGTGTCTCGGGTGTGCCGAGAGCGTCGATACGGAGCTTGACATACTCCTTGATCTGGTTGTGGTCCATGCCGATCAGGTGCTTCTCAAAGACAACGCGTTCAAATGTGACCCAGCTACCGCCAGGGCCGGGCGGGAAGGGATACTTGGGCGAAACGGGCTTGCCGCTACGGGTGAACTGGTGGACACGTGTGCGGAGGCGATCGCGCGTGTCGATAAAGCCAATCACGGCGTGGCGGTCAGCGGCTTCGGGCACGGTGGAATCGCGCCAGTATCCAAGGGGAGTAGATTTGGCGTGTGCATTCTGCGGCTGGGGCGAAGCTGCCTGTGCGGTGCCGGCCTTGGCCGTTTGGCGCCACGTATCAAAATGGCCACCACCTTCATATGTCGGTGAGACGCGACCTCTGCTGCTTTCATCGACACCTTCGAGGGTAGAGGAACGTCTCCGCTTGTTGTACGACCCCGGGGACCGATCACGGGCGTTGGCGTCGTCCATGGGCACATCCTCATGCTCGGATGCAACGCGAATGGGAGACGACTGTTGGAGGCTGTTGGACTTCGTATCAACAATAATCTCATCCTCATAGGCGCGAGCCGGGAAATGGCCGTTGGTGTTCATTGGGGGCCGGTCACCGTTGGTGATGGAGTGGCGCGATGACGTTGAATTCACAGGACCTGTGGAGGGGTCTTGCGCATCTCTGTCAAACGCAGGCATCTTGTCTTGGTGGCCCGATGGTGCGCTGAATGCGAGGGAAAAAAAGGGAGTTAGTCACGTGTCGCTGAAAGCCTTGTCGATACAATTTGAATTGACAACGATTAAAAGAAAATAGTGAGAAGAGGATAGGGGACGGAAATAAAAAGGTAAAGAATCTGATGGTAAAGTGGTAATGAAAAGAAATCTCGATCAAGTCTCATGTTAAGCCCAACCCCAAACAGCAGGTTAATGAGAACAAATGCCGGGGAGATGAGAAAGAGAAGGAGACATACGAGAAGCAGCAGTTCAGTCGGAGAAAATACGGTGACCCACTTGGGTTACGTTCAGTACGCCACGAAGAAGTAATGCCAGGCAGTCAGGCTCGGGGTTTGTGAGGAGGCAGAAAGTTGGGTTGAGACTGCAGATGAGATATGGAACGACCAAAAGGTCGGAAACTAAGTTGCTCCGAAAGGGAATGTGATAATATCCCAAATAAAAGGCAAGAAAGGGAGCAGGAGAAGGGGGCTTGCCTCGAAAAGTGCGAGACTGTTTGGACCACAGGGAATGGGCCAAGAGACAAGACTGATGTCTCGCGGTTGGCGATCCAAGACCAGGTTGCACAGGTAAACACTTGCGCTGGGTAAATGCGAGGTTGGGAAAAGCGGTAAGAAAAAGAATGTGGTTGACGTGAAAGGTTCCGAGGCCAGACAATGTATTGCAGAGGGAATAAAAGGAAAGATGTAGAACTAGAACAACAAAAGGCAAATATGAAATGCAAAGGAAGGAAAGAGAACAAGAGGGAAAAAAAGAAAAAAAAGTAATGGGAAAAAGGAAAACACGCAGGGTTGTGCAGACCAAGTTGAATAAAGTAAAAGGTAAATGGGCGTTACGCACGTAACATGGAAAAGGGCGGTTGGCGGCCAAATCGACAAGTCGTGCAATTAAAAAAAAAAGGGCAGACATGAAAATGGTAAATAGGCAAAGGCAGAAGCAGCCAGAGAGAACGAAGAAAAGAAAAAGGAACGTGACAAAAAGGCAGAAAAGGCAAAAAGGCAGCAAGTAGTTGACAACCAAAAAGACAACTCAAGCGGGAAAGAGGAGTAAAAAAAGTGGGACTCTTTGTGGACGGGTGAGGCAAAGGGGGTTATTCTGGTTATTTGAGTGGTTGCATTGGCACGCATGTGGGCGTCAAGTGAGCGTGAAAGTCGACAGGAGCAGTTGAGAATTGGGGGGTCGGGGGCTGGAGAGTTTTCGAGCCGAGCGTTATTGTGTGTCTTGTGTCTTTGTGCGAGTATTGGCTTGTGGCTCCACCCGTTCCTTCGAGGAACGTTAAAGGATAAAAGAAAAAGAAGAGGATAAAGGTGGGATAATATGAAGAGAGATAGAGTAGATGTCTGGTGGCTGTCACTTGGCAGCCGCGAATGGCGTTTTGCGCAGATTGGGGTGGATGAGAGTAAAACAGTAAACCAGGAAACGAGTTGGAAAATAGCGAGAAGAGACACAAGTGTGGCTTGTGTACTCTTGAGAAGACAGAAACCACTCGATGAGACAAGAAATAATGAGGCCAGAACAACTTCATGATGGAGGCGCGACACGACGCGTCGACAACATTGGGACAATGGGATGGGGACGAGTGTAATAAAAAAGACAGGAAAGTAGTAATGGTATAAAGACAGAAGAAGATGATACATACCCAGTCGCGTAGGATGTGGTCGATTCCCGTCTCGGGAAGCCGGGAATCAGTCCAGTAGAGGCAGCCAGGTCGGCCGGTGCAGCGGACGGCAGCGGGCGGCGCACCTTAGGCTGCGGCGGCGAGGCGACAGGAGACGGCTGTTGCTGTTCACGATGTCCGGTCGATGGCCGTTCGTTAGATGGCTGGGCGGTTGACGACGTTGACGGCGGCGGCGGCGGGGAAAGACCCGACGCGTGAATGGTATTCTCAGCAGAGTCCTTGTCGTCCTTGTGGCCCCCCGGTGATACGGAGCCCGAGTTGGCTGGCGATGTGCGGCGAGCGGCGAGGGCCGCAATAGCGTCGTGTGCGAGATCCGTCTTAACAGACGCGACAATGGCAGACAGGGGAGCCGCCGGGGCCGCGGACGGCGAGACTGTGGAGTTGCGCGAGTGCGCGACCTCCTCGGAGTCCATGAGGCCGACGAGCGTGGGGGTCGTGGTTGTGATGCTGTGTGTGTGAGGCGATTGTATGAAACGGACGATGACGACTCGTGATAATGATAATGTTTAAAGATGCTTTGATATGGATGCAGTTGTGGAAAGGGGGTTGAGGGGAGTTTGCCTAAATTGTCGGCAGAGATGGAAAGTGGCAACAAGACAAAAACAATGATAAGGAAGTTGCGATCTAAAAGGGTGCAGGCAGGAACGGGTGTTGACAACAGGATAGGAAAGAGCCAAAGCGATGAAAGGGGGCAGGAGCGAATGAGCGAAAGCACGAAAGAAGAAGGAAGGGGGTATCAAAAAAGGAAGCAGGTGCCGTGGCAGGAAGGAACGATGGACTGACCCAGTCGCGATGGCTCCCACCAGGTTGGACTCTCTGCCTGATTAAAATGGATATGTCTGCACGTTGTAGAACAAGAAAAAAAATACCGAGAAAAAAGAAAAGATGGCGAAGAAGTGCAAATGCGCATGTGTGTTGGCGCACGATGCAAATGCGATGGGAAGAATGAGAGCCCGTCGGCCAACACACAGAAGGAAAGTGCGGGAAGATACCTTTGCGAGAAAGGGAAGGGCCAAAAGACAGGGGTGGCGGACGGGCTGGACTAGGGGAGTTGGTTGAGAAGGGGAAGGGGAAGGAAATACGAAATTGGGCGTCTGTTTTGTCGGTTGTCAATAATTAAGAATTTAGCTTGGGGGGGGTGAGGGGGCGATCTAGATCAGGTCATGTGTTTTGACCAGTGAGGCCAGGCCAGCAACCAGTAATGAGGTCGAACAGGGGCGGCCAAGGTGGGAAAGAGGATGGGCAACAGCAGCCTGCAGCTTGTGCGAGGAGCAACCACGAAAAGGGAAAGAGCGGTGTTGCGAAATTGATGAAACCGAAACAACGATGGGATGGAAGCAAGTGCAAAATAACAGAAAAACAAAGACAACGCGTTATAAACAGCAACTACGACCTGCACCCGGGAAAAAGAAAAGAAGCACGAAAAAAAGACGGTGAACAGTGCGCAAAGGAGGGAAGGAGTGGTGAAGCAAGCGCGACGCTGGGCCAAAGGGCCGAAAGACACGATGGGGTGAGGCAAGAGCCCTGTGGACGGAAAGGGAAAGAGCGATGGCAACTGAGAATGGCCGATCAGCCCAGCCCAAGAGCCCTGCGCGCCCAGCAAAATGAGGTCAGAATGAGAAGACCATAAATACGAGCTTTATTATCACCGTTCTACGGAGTAGTCTTGCGGCTGTTTGATATTGGATCTCTGGGCACTCGGAGAATTCTCGTTTTCTCAATTTCGCTTTCTTGATTTATGTCGTCGAGTTTCTTGTGAATTTCTTATTTTTGCCTCTTTTTGCGCTCCTCTTTTTGCGCTCTTCGCTGAAAAAGCTACTGTCGTGGGACCGGCTGAGTCTCCAGTTTTGCCCCGTTCCAACGATCCAAATCTAACAGGCGCGCCCCTTGAGCGACAACCAGCGGGCTTTGGTTTTGTCTTTTCGGATTTCGCGCCGTGGTGGAATGCAGAAATATGAAGCACGGTAATACGTCGTACTCGTAACCGTAACTCCCAAAATTGGCTGATGGTCTCGGTATTACGGTATTGTGGTCTGTCCTCTTTTTAGGCGCTATGATCTGACATGTCGAAGAAGGTGGATGTGCGGCAACCACGAACGAGCCGTGATTGCCTGAATTGGAGGGCTCGAGGGTTTGTTCATTACACGAGGAAATCAGCAGGAAGCAAGGAACTGTGAGTTAGTTGGCTCGGGAAGGCTGCCAGCCGAAGAACAAAAATAGGCAAGAGCGAAGGGAAAAGGCGGAAGTAACGCTGGACTCGAGTTGAATAGTCACCAAAATAACGACAAAGGGAAAGAAGAAAAAAAAGATACGACACAAAACATTTGAATTAAACTCAAAAGAACCAAGCCAGAACCTGTTAAAAATGAAAGCGACACACACAAGAAAATATATCTCATCCATGACGAGATGCCCATTTAATGGCCTTGCACCGCGGGAAAGGGGGCCAACAGAACATCAAATAAAGAGGGCAAAAAGGGACTGACCGCTGGGGCTTTGCGCCGGCTAGGCCTTTCCAGGTCTGGCCAGGGGGTGGTTCTTAGTTTGTAACTTCTGGTTGATTGGGGGCCGCTATTTCTCTCAATCTACGGCAACTGCAGTTTAGCGGCCTCTTGCATTCCTAACATGGCGTTAATCGCTCTCTCAGTGGCGGCGAGCACATCACTTGTCCGAATTTCTAAATTGCCATTTCCACAAGACCCCCCAAGACGTCAATCCTCAACCTCTTTAGTCCTTTTGGCTCGCAACATGTCCTCTTTACACAAGTTTAGCCAGGAAACGAGATTGACAGGCACTCTTCTCCAAAGAAAACGCCCTTTTGGGACAATTGTTATCCCTGGCTGGCGCGACCACTTTGTGACGGGTGTAACATACGACGCCGTATATTGTTCCATATCACTGTCCGTTTCTCGGCTTGCCGCCCCTGCAGTCACTGGTGTTCTGCTCTGCAATTATCAAAGGCAAAGGACAGCTTTATTTCTTTGTCTTCAGGCCTTTCTCATCATTTTTCTATTTCTTGTAACATATATGCTGTCTGAAGTAATTATTTACCTTGTCTTCTTCTCTTACCGCCTGCAACTCAACATATGGAAACACGGCTATTGGATGCAACCAACAGAAGTTGGCCAAGACAACTCTCTGTCTAGATTCTTCATGCACAAAAAAAGCCATGACATGGCCTTGTGCTGTCACAACACCCAACGCTTGTCAAATCGCTATTGGACGAGGCTTGTATTAGCTTTGTGAGTTGCAGGAAGAGATAAATAATGTACTTCGTACGAGAAGGAACAAAGTACCAGCCCAATCCCAAAACGTCCACAACCCAAATGCCTCAGAGCCCAACATCCTTGTCAAAACTGGGCGCTTAAGCGAGAAGGAGATAAAGAATCAAGAGAAACGAAAACCTTTCTACACAGATCGTGATAGTACTTTTGAACAGAAATTGGACTGATTAATACGTCTTTTGTATCTTGTTCCGATGTCCGTTTACTTGAAATAAATAGACTAAGAAAATACGCAAACCGGGAAGTTGCCTTATTCAGAAAGGATCTGACTTTTCTTCCGCAAATACGACGTAGATTCAACCTTTTGACTGTGCGACTCTTGGAACAACTTGACTTGGGCCACCTGACCAGCCTCTGGCGGTCTCCCTTGATGACTTGTGCCGAATTGGTACTTTACCTTTGAATAGAAATTGCTGAAAATGCACACGTGAACATGACTTGAGATAGTATACAAAGTGCACATTTTCTATAGAATCCTCTTTCCTATTTATTTCACATGAATTCCAGCATGGCTTCTCCCACCATTGTAAACAAAAATGTCCTTATATTGGGTATCTCTTTTCAAATCTATGAACCAGCTATGTCTCCATGATAAATCTCTCTTTATATCACCGTCACTCCCTCGTATCCCCACTCTTCTAGACTTGCCGGCTCAACATCCTCCTCGTCGGGATCAAGTATCGGGTAGGTTAGTAGGGCGGCAATACCGCCCAGACCATCCAGCCGCTTGCCGCTCTCGTGGTCGCTGCTCAACAGGTGCGTCTCGCCGCCGTGTTCTTTGACCCGGTCGACCATGCCGACATACTGTTTGCGCGTGGCAATGTCGTCGCTTCGAAACAGGGCGTTGTTGACCATCAACGTACCGCCACCACGGCCCACGGCGCCATCCTCGACCGCCTGCGCGACTTGTTTTAAACCGTAAGCCACGCGGCCGTCATTTTGGCGCACGCGCGTCATGACCTCGTCCATCACTTTGGTCTCGTCGCGGAACTTGGCTTTGGCGACGACGGCCGTCACTTCGGGACTGCGCAGAGCTTCATTGAGGGCATGCACGTTGGCGGAGCTGGTGTGCACAACGACGGCATCGCGGCCCATGCGCCGCAGCTTGGCGTCTTCGGTGCGCGTGGCTCTCTCAGAAATAAACGTCTTGAAGTTGGCGGCGCCGAACCCGGGGCCGGCCAACACCAGCAGGCGCGGCCCGGAGAAATCGGCTGCATCCAAAAGTGCGTTCAAGACGTTGGTGTGAAATTGTTTTGTGTTGTTAGAGCCGTCAATCCTGCTCTTGATGAGGGTTTGGTACTCGGTAATCAAGACGATAATGGCCGTGTTCTGTGCATCGCCCAAGACGACGGCGACCATGGCGTCGCCCTTGTCGGTGCGCAACGCTTCTTGGAGTTCGGCCTGTGCGACTGAGTCCCAGCCAAACTGTTTCCACAAGGTAAAGGGCCGCTGTAGCTCCAAGTCCAGAGTGTGGTACTGTCCCATGGCGGCCAGCGAGGTCTCAGCCACGATGGTGCCGTTGACCTGGAGGGCCGAGGAGGGCGGATCGAAAAAGGTAGACTGGACGCGGATGATGAGTTCGGTGCGCATGCGATTGGAGCTGACGGACCCTGTCGCAGACTCTTCGGTGACTTTGCGGATGGCGGTTGCTTTTAAGATATCGCCGGGCAGGATGAGGTTGTTTGCGTGCCACATGTCTTCAGGTTCAGTGGGCACGAGCGAGACACCGATCTCGCCCTGGGCGGCGTCCGTCGTGAGCGCCTTTTTGCCTTTGATGAGTTCCATCGTGTGTGGTGTGAAATGTGACAAGATATGTGTGTGTTGTGTGTTGTGTGTTGAAAAGATGAGAGAGGGACAGAGGGTGCTGATGTTGGTAGAATGTATGTGAAATGTGGTAGGTGCGAAAGGCTCCTTTGAAGTACCCCGCAATACGTCAAGATGACTGGTTTTCGGTGTTGGCCTCAGTGGAACTAGGTTCAGGCACAGCTTTTCACAGCCTTTTAGTGGTTGCGGGTTTGATTTCGCACGAGGCTGGCTGAGCTCTGGCTATTAGTGCTATTCGTACAGTCAGTCACTCCTGCCAGGTCATAACTATCTTACTATCAAATTA
Source organism: Ophiostoma sp. CBS 140.51 (assembly GCA_029298735.1). Lineage (NCBI taxonomy): Eukaryota > Fungi > Ascomycota > Sordariomycetes > Ophiostomatales > Ophiostomataceae > Ophiostoma > Ophiostoma sp. CBS 140.51. Next base: position 65,460 of record JANSLP010000036.1, read on the forward strand.
TCTTACGATGAAAACACGCTACTTCCTCCATACATAAAATTCATTTGAACTCAAATTTATCCCTCTTTTGGGTCTTTTGCTCTTCCTCCTTAATAAAACCCAAAGTGCAGATCCAACCCTTCACCGTCTGCAATACCAAACTCAACACCCGGCACACCCAGTCCGGATACAGCGCTCAGCCCTGTCCCGATACCACCGCCGACACCGATATTCAACACATCCGGCACTTTTTGTCCTGGAATGCTTCCTTGAAGACTGCCCGAAATGCCTCCCGAAATGCCGCCTTGAAGCCCGTCTTGCTGACCAGCGATACCTCCACCAACGATACCGTTGCCATTATTGACATCGCCAATGGGCACAAAGTTCATGCCAAACTCAAAGGTGCCCCAGTCAAAGTTGGTCTGGGCCATGGGGACGTCGTAGGTACCGTCGGCCCAGTTGGAGGCGATCTGGAGGGCTTCCTCAGAAAGCGACGAACGGACAGATGTGTCGCTGTATGCAGGTTGTGGGGCGGGGTGAGCCAGCGTTGTTGCAGCTGCTGTCACAGCCTCGTCGAATCCAGCCTCACTGATGGACCTGCTCTTTTCGACTACCTCAACACTCTGCACTACTTCCCTGTCGTGTGCATCGCGGGCCCTTTGGATCGATCCAGATGTGCCGTACAGCCGCAAATTGGGCGATGTCGGCCGTCTTGGTGGCGGGCCTCTCGACACGGGTGGCGGTGTCAACGGCATCAGTCTCTGTGTCGGTGGACGGAACTCGTCTAGGTCCAACAGATGGCCGTACTGTCTGGCCAAGTCACCAACGGCCAGCAACAATTTCCGAATCGGCATGGACCAGCGGGCTGTCCGCTTGGCACACTCGAGACATGCGGCCATGCCATCTTTAACGCGGGCGTCGTCCCACGAAAGCACTTCTTTGGCGTCGGCGCCGATGGCGTGTCCGCCACCAATAGTAGACTCGCGCCACCTCTCCATGACCAGAATGCGAATGGCGAGACAGCTGCAGATGGCGACAAAAGGGTCATGTTCGGAAGGGAGGCTCTGCAGGCACTGCTGGACGACGTGAGCGATGCCACAAGCATGCTTGAGCTGTTCGACCTTGCAGGCATGGACAAACGCGGGGGGTGGAACGACAGATCCTCGTCGTGCGCGACCTACTCCAGATACTGGAGGCATATGCCGAGCGACAAAGGTGCCGATGCGCAGGAGGTCGGTGTAGGCGGCGTGGAACATGGCGTGCAGCGTGTAGAACGCAGTGCGGGCATGGTGTGGCACAGAGGCATGGCTGCGGAGCTGGAAAGACACGGGCAGGTCGGCAGCCAAACCATCAAGCTGTTGTTTGAGAGCGTGGAACTCTGATCCGTCGTGCCATGGCCACACTCTATGATCGCCGCTGATGTCCATGTCAATGTCCATCCCATGTTTGGCGGCGCTCTCCTCTCGCTCGACGGCAGCAGTTCGCATGCTGCCCGAGTACGTCAAAATTCGTTGACGCAAGATGGCCATGCGGATGAGGTAGGCTGATATGCTGGGATTGTTTATTTTGTCATCTCTGTCGGCCTCGCCTCGCTCATACTGGACTTCGTCGCACGGCAGCCGACTGCGAATCACACTTGGGTCCAGTGCACCTTGAAGTGGTCGTGCCCCGCTCTGGTGCGCATCGGGAATAGAGTCCATGACATAGCAGCTCCAGATGAGGCGTCGTCTCGTCTCGACGACCGACGGTGGCAGCTTCACTTTGTCACCATTGTTGCAGACGTCTGCCGGCTCCAGGTGTAGTTGGAGTGCGTGTGCCAGACGATATGCCACGCCAGACAGGAACCAGGCGCCCAAGTGGACGCCACGGTGCCACTCGTACCGTTGGAGCAGCAGCAAAGTCTGCAGGTTTGTTGTTGAGATACGGGCAAAGACGTCGAGGACGACCAGACTGCGGCTCTCGTCGGCCCATGCATCGGCACGGGTTGAGCGTTCAAGGTTGCCAGCGGAGGCGCCCATCACCTGGAGACCCGTGGCTAGGACAATCAAGAGGAGTGATCTCGGGATGAGACCATTGTCCAACATCTTCATAAAGGACGGCCGATGCAGGAACGTGGAATAACAAAAATAGTGCGGGCCGTCAAAGTAGGCGTCCAGGATGCGCAGCAGTTCTGCACGAGGGACGATATCACTGGTGTTTTCTTTGCTAGGCGCGCTTCTGCTTGCACTGCTACTGCCACTGCCGTCACTGGCCGTGACACACAGAGCAGTGTTGACTTCGGCCGTTACAGAAGACAGAGCATCACAGGTTGTCCCAGCCTTGAGGCACTGTCCACATCCGGGCCCAGAAGATGGTGCCGTACAGCGGAGCTATGTCGTTAGCGGAGGGCATGTCAACAAGTTTGTCTGAGAAGCAAAGTACCTTCTTATCACGACACCGGGCACAAGCACGCCAGTTGCGAGACCTCCGCCGTCCAGGCTCGTTGTCACCGGGTGTTTCCCAAGTACATCGTGCATCCAGCCGGAAACAGTTGCGGCACACGTCGCGTGTCTCGTCGCACTTGACTTTGCGCTGCCGGCAGGTCAAGCAGCCCCGCCGGCTGCGGCGAGTCTTGACTGGGGAAGCTCGTCGTGAGTCGAAGTTGTCGCCCATACTGTCGATACTGTATTTAAAAAGTTATTATTTCGTAGTTTCGTAGACTCGTAACTCGGCTCCGATCCCTCGATGAAGGTATTTGGGCGTCCTTTACTCTCCCATTTCCAGTCTACCCCCGCTCCAATAAATCGATAAATAGAGAAATGAACTCATCGCTGGTCAGCCAGGTCTTCCCTCAGGGTTGACGCAATACCATGTGACCCCTGTTGAGTTTCTCCCGTTTTTGTACATTTTCCCATCAAGACGGGATGGCCGCGATGGCGTCAACAGCACTGATGTGTTTGCAAGACCCGCTAACCTCACTCCGTAACACTGTAAAACCCTCCGTCGACACCCTTAACAAAAACCTCCGCCCAAGGGAAAACACTCCGCTAACACGCTATTCGTCAGTATCAGCAGCGAGAACGGTCTTCGTTCCCGCTACCCGCAGGGGTCTACAAAGCTCGCCATAGCTTGTGTGCCCATAGGCGCCATGAAATAAGGCCGTGGGGTTTTTTTACAGGTGCCGCGCATCGGGGCGATCGTCCGTTCTTGTTACTCCAGTTATCTTTTCCCCACGTAATAACTATCGTCCCTCCATCTCTCAGCCTCATCCAACCAGCCCTCGTCACCATCACGCAATGCCTCATCCGTCTGCTTCTCCTCCCGATCCCGCCGACAAGATGGCCGCCGCCGAAGTCAGTTTCTTTTCAAAGGCCCTCGCCGGGTTCGCCAAGTCCAATTCCAAATTCGAAGTCGTCTGCACCATCAGCCGGCGCCATGTCTTGCCAACACCGTTTCCTGCGTCGAATATATCACCGACTCCTACAACAGCATCCTCACTCCCATCACCTCTTGTTGCCCCCTCCCGGCAACGCTCGCAGATCCACAACCTCGTCATCCTCGACTCCTCCTTCAACCCGCCAACACGCGCTCACATGAAACTGGCCACGTCGGCCCTCGTCGATGTTCGCTCTCCTCTTCGCCAGCCCGACACTCCATACCTCTCTACGCGCTTGCTGCTGCTGCTGTCCGTCAACAATGCCGATAAGGCACCCAAACCGGCCTCGTTTGAGCAGCGCCTCACGCTCATGCTCGCCCTCGCCCGCGACACACATGTCGAGCTAGCCGCCCTCGACGATCCTGCACGGCCTCTCCTCGATGTCGCCATTGACATTGGCCTGACCTCTGAACCCTATTTCCACAACAAGAGCAATGCCATTGCCGTCTCGCCCTTTTATGCCCGGCCCAGATTCCCCTCGGCGTCTGTGGACCGGCCAACGCCCGACCAGATCTTTTTGTTGGGTTATGACACGGTGATTCGCATCTTTGATCCAAAGTACTACCCGAAGACGGAGTCTCCGACAATACCAGAAGGCCTGCCGGCCGATGCAACACCCATGCAGATTGCCCTGACACCGCTGATGCGCCGTGCCCGTTTACGGGTCACGACCCGGCCGGACGATCAATGGGGCGACGAAGCAGCACAACAGGCTTGGGTGGCCGACAAAGTGGACGCTCTAGGCGGGCCGACGGAGCAGTGGGCAAGCAAGATTGAATTGGGAGCCGGCGACAGCAGTACACAGGGTGTGAGCAGCACTGTCGCGCGAGAAGCTTCACAAGCCGGCGACACGGAGAAGCTGAGCCAGCTCGTCGGCCCGGAAGTCCTGGCGCGTCTCACGACATTGAAGCCGTATGATGCGTAGGGTGCGCTGTACTTTGTAGAGCGCTGTATTTCATGTAGAGAGCGCTGAAAATAACTGTCTTTTAGCGTGCTTTAGCAATTGTGGAGCTGCGCCCAAGGCGCTGTAAATTAGCGACAACAGGGCATACAGCGCCCATCACATACGCCCCACTTAGTGACTTATGTAATCTTGAATTTTCAATGGCCGCCCGATTCTGGGGTCAACTTTTTCGTCGCTTGCGATTGACTGCATCTCGCGATCGTGATCTTTTCTACCACGCACGCCGACGACATCCACGCTTGCCACACACAACCGTTGCCACCATGTTGCCGACACAAGCTCTCTTCAAGCGGTCGGTCTGGAAGGGTAGGATCCGTCTTTTGTCTCATACAATCGCTCTCCGTCCGCAATGCTAACTCTTCTCTTCGACTAGGCCCGCACATCGTCCCGTACGACACTCTCCTTCCTCGATCGCCGACCGGAACCCCCCTCGTCCTGGATACAGATAGCTAACATTTTGATATAGCATCGCCTTCCCCAAGATCATTCCCGGCAAATACACACCGCCAATCCGCACCCAGGCCCGCGCCGCCACCATCCTCCCCAACTTTATCGGCCTCAAGTTCCAGGTCTACAACGGCAAAGTCTACCACGAAGTCACCATTACCGAGGACATGGTCGGCCACAAGCTCGGAGAGTTTTCGCCGTATGTCTCTCCACACTACTCGATCGTTATATTCCCTCCACTAACGCTGTGCAGAACACGAAAGCCATTCATTTGGGGCCGCCGTTAAACTCTGCCGAAAAGAAAGAGCATGATTTTGGGAGCGCATGGACATTTGATGGGTATTGGATTTGATTTTCAGTTAAAAAGCAACGACACGATACGGCTGGGACACTCAGATGTTCCCCCGCCAATGTATATATATGTACAAATAAAGCATTAAAACGAAACAACTTCACTTGGAAAAGGATTTGTGTAGTATATTCCAATGCAGACTCCAACGAGAAGGAAGGGTGGAAATAATAACGCCGTGGATGTTACCCGCGCAGAACCAAACGACAAAAGATAGGAAAGACCGCAAGACTCCGAATACCAACGCCATACCCTCGCACCAGCCAGGTCCCAGTCCTGACTGCTAAAGCAAAACAACCAATTGACGACAACACTGCTGCTGCTGCGCTCGTCTTTACCGGTAAAACTCTCCGCGCTTCACATTCACGCCGTACTCGCCCACCGCCATGCCCAGATCCTCCATTGTCAACACCGTCCGGTTCTGGCTGCCGCCTTGGCCGCCACCACCGAAACCGGGCCGCTGGATACCCAGGGCAGCATTTTTCGCCTGGTCCTTTGCGCTCGTGCCGGGCGCGTTGGGCTGGCCCGGCAGAGGGAAACCGGCGGCCGTGCCCAGGTTGCCCATCGGGTTGTTGCTGTTGCCGCCCGAGTTGCTCGCCCGCACGCGGCTGTACTGGTACGCGTCGGCCGCAATGTCCGCGACAAATTTCTGGGTGGCAAGGGCCAGCAAGCGGGCCAAACGAGGGTCGGTCTGCGGCGGTGGGGGGAGGCCGGCCTTGGTCATATAGTAGTTTGTGACAGCGTCGGGGATCTGATCGTTAGCACGCGTAGCAGGTAGATGGATATGTGTGAGTATGGAGTATGACTTACTATAGGAGCGTAGTCGTCCATCTTGTTAAGAAAGTCTTTGAGAGAAATGTCCTTGGCTGTGGTAATGGGACGAGCGTCGACGGTGGCCGGTGGCAGGTTGGGACCGGATGCAGCATCGGCAGATGCGCCGGCACCGCCAGCATCGCCGCCAGCAGCATCATCGCCAACAGTGTCCGGGCGCGCGCCGTTGGTCGCCGCAAGACCGGTGCCGTTGCTTGTGGCCTCCTGGTCGACGCCGGTCCGCTCAGATGCCGGGTTGGTCGCCATGATGGGTGGGTATATGTGTGGAAGGAAAGGAAAGTCGATAAGAAACTGATTGCAATGTTGATGGCGACGTCAATGGGGGTATCAGATGGGTGGTCGTCGAGGCGGTGCGTCGATGGATACAGGTCGTTAAGCGAGGCAGGCCGAATTAGGCCATTGGCATGTCGCACCTCCAAGGCGACATGCGAGAGATGGTCATGTGACCAGATGACTAATTTTGACAACATACGGTGATGCTCAACTCCATGCGCACTTTTGCTCATAAAGAAGTTTAATTTATTCTTTTATTCATTTAAATTCTCATGAACTAATATCTCGATTTTTGGGGTATTTTTATCACTGTTGTCACCGAGTATCACCGCGTTCTGGCCTAAAAGAAGCCTTCGGAGGAGCCAATACCGACACTTCAACCGGGGAAGGCTGGAGATCGTCACCCGTCGTTCTGGATAATACAAATGAGCACCATCGGAGAATAAAACCAAATGCAGTTTTCGTGCTCTCTTTGAAGAAGTCAATTTTTGCGATGGAAGTTTTCTGTATTTTTTATTCGGAATTTAATGTGGCAAAATAATTGAATTTTGTTTTCTTTTAGTAAACTTACGTTCAAAACCACCCATGTTTCACAAGATTCTTCTAATAAAAACAGCCACTTGTTGAATAGCACTTAAAACGAAGATTAGATTCCTAACGTCACTCCGGTATATAATGTGCATATATCCTTTAATCCTTTCTAATCTCGGTTCTAGACCCAGGTCTGCGGTTCTGTTCCTGAGTTCCTGAGCTAATTGTCTTTTGATGCTTTATTGTCTACTCCACACAACATCACCCACCCCTGCCGAGCCGGCTCAAATCGTTAAACGATGTCTCTTGTAGAAACATTTGTACTCCCCTCTTTTATGTACGGTCCCGGTAGACAGGCCTGCGATCCTACTGCTGTCAAGTGGTGTCGTCCACGGAAAAATGAGGGCGGAGGAAACATTTCCGTCGTTGGGTCGTCATCTTGTGACAAGACCATAGATGCCATGCATATCAACAAACATTTTTGTATAAGAGGGCGACAATCAGGAGTAAACCAAAAGTAAAATTGTAGAAGCCATCACCCCAACTGAACTCCTCTTCACTACCAATATGCGCTTCATTGAACTCCTCCTGGGCGCGGCCGCCGTCACGTCGGTGTTTGCTGCGCCGACAACGGACGTTGCCACCACTTCTGTTAGCAAGCAGCGCCGCAAGAGCAAGTTCCAGTTTACGGGCGTCAACGAGTCTGGTGCCGAGTTTGGCAACAAGAACTTGCCGGGTCTGCTGGGCAAAGATTACACTTGGCCTGTGAAGTCGACGATTGATGTGAGTGACGGTCGCCTTGAAAGACTGTGACAATGACGGTTGCTAACTCTTTAGACTCTGACTGGCAAAGGATTCAACATCTTTCGGATTCCCATTATGATGTAAGTATTGTCTAATTGGATACAAACTGCGACCACCTTCTAACAAACTAGGGAACGTGTTATTCCGACTCAGATGACGGGTACCATCAACGCTACGTACTTCCAAGGCTTGACAGATGTAGGTTCTCTGTATCGTTCTTATTGTTTTGTACAGTAACTAACTGTTCGTTCGTCATAGCTCGTGACATATGTCACTGGAAAGTAAGTTCTCGTGAATCGCCAAGATGTTTGTATTGATAACCGTCTAACACCTACTCTAGGGGCGCCTACGCCATCATTGACCCGCACAACTTTGGCCGCTACTACGACAAGGTCATCACCGACACCGCCGGGTTCAAGGCCTGGTGGCAGACCGTGGCCGCGCACTTCAAGGACAATACCAAGGTCATCTTTGACACCAACAACGAGTACCACGACATGGACAATACGCTGGTCGCGCAGCTCAACCAAGCCGCCATTGACGGTATCCGGGCGGCGGGCGCTACCTCCCAGTACATCTTCGTCGAGGGCAACTCCTGGTCGGGCGCGTGGACTTGGGTGTCGAGCGGGACCGCCACGGGCATGGCCGCTTTGACAGACCCGTCCAACAAGATCGTGTACGAGATGCACCAGTACCTGGACTCGGATGGGTCGGGCACGGCGACGGCGTGTGTAAGCAGCACGATTGGCCGGGAGAGGTTGGCGGCGGCGACGGCGTGGCTGAAGGCCAACAAGAAGCTGGGCATTATTGGAGAGACGGCGGGTGGTGCGAACGCGCAGTGCATCAGTGCACTGACGGACATGCTGTCATTCATGCAAGACAACTCGGACGTCTGGAGTGGATGGTTGTGGTGGGGCGGCGGCCCGTGGTGGGGAGACTACATCTACGGCATGGAGCCGCCGAGCGGGACGGCGTATACGGGTGTGCTGCCGAGTCTGGTGCCGTACATTTAGTGGTGGGAGAGTAACGGAATGAAGTGTGAGCTGGTTGACGTGCGTGTGGTTGAAAAGTGGTAGTGGAATAAAAAATGAGTTAAAAGATCAAGGCCATAGAGCATCATACATGAAGAGCCAGTCATCCCAGTAGCTGGTGTAGTTGCCCACAAGACGGCTCCGTGCATCTCCCTGACCGTTCACTAGCCATGGTCGTGTGTACAACCCGTCGTTGCCTGCAGTAAGATGTCTCTTGGCTGCAATTGTCATACTAAACGAACTTGGGCTGACACCCAAGAAGAAATCGCCTCTGAGGAGGACGATATAATCAACAAGGGCCTGCTGGTCCCACGTGAGAGCTTGTAGTTGTTGTAGAGCAGGCTGGTTTTGAAGAAGCTCGTCCTTGGTGAAGACCTGCATGCCTTGCTCTTGAGGTCGGTCTCGGAATTTGGCAGCCTCTGTGGCATTGCCTGTGGCTAGGTAAACGAGTAGAAGCTTCTTCTCTAGGAGTGTTCTGATAAACTCGCTCGTCTGCGTCTCAAATGTCGGCCAAAATGACAAGGCGTCGTTCTCAGTGCGAAGGTGGACGCCGGAAAAGGCTTGGCTCTTCTTCGTCATAGCGGCTACTACATCGTCACCAAGCCTGAGTATATTGTCTCTGAACCGTAGTAGGCCGCCAAAGGTATTGGTAAATGCTGGACCATCCTTGGCGACTGGCCACTCCCACTGGACGCCCCAGACTGGCTGGAACAACCGGGGATGTTCTATACCCAGGGGAGCCAGGCTGAAGTCTTTTGATGTCTGCTCCAACATCTCGTCAAACTGTGTTCTAAATATATCTATGTGTCGGTTTAGATCGCGGTAATCACATCCACCACGTGCGCCAAACGCTTTGGGCTGGAGTGGTTCTGCACGGGATTTGGCTAGGTTCGGTATGGTCTCGATGCTGTCGTAGATGGCGATGGCAGGACACGCTTCGTGCAGGCTCTTCTTGAAGTGATTTGTGTCAAAAAAGTACTCAAAGGGCTGCCGACCGCCAAAGAGATGTGCTAGATCTGTCTCGGACCGCGTCTCAATCTGTGGTAACACGAGTCCCGTGGCACCGACAGTAATGGCATACCGCAGGCATGTCAGGACAAAGTTGCGAATGTTGCCGATGCCACCCGAGTTGTTATTGCAGGCAAAAACGAGGCCAGGTCTCCATATTGCCTCTTGACAAATACGGGCGAGGGGCCAACTGATAAATGGTGCATCAGGAAGGGAGAGGTCGGTTTGGTGGGAAGTGTGTGTATTTGTGCCGATAATGTGAGGAATAGCCCGAAAAGAGTCGATACCGCCGACCTTGAGGATAATGAAGAGTGCTAGAACAACTGAGATGCTGTAGATCAGGATGATTCGAAGATGCGGTTTTGAAGCTGCACCTGACAGACCACGATGTGCCCACCGCAGGAGTCCGTTCAAGTTCATGGTGCTGGTCGATGTGAAGACATAATGTGTAGTTGGGAAAACTTTGAAAGATGTCAAGAGCACGGATTCAAGTCGTCACTGAAGTTCCAGCAATAGTCTTTGAGACGTTCTCGTGATAGGTCACACCCGTGGCTTTACCAGTCGGGTAAATTGAATCGGCGGGGAGATTCCGCAGGTGCAATATGACGTTCTCAATTGCATATTCTTGCAATATTTCGTGGTCCGTTGTGTTGGCTATTTGTTGCACGGCCACTTTTCTATTAAAATACAATAAAATGCTCCTCTTAATTTGATTTAATTTTGTGTATTTTATTGTGTCAAGATGAGGTTGTTGACTTCCTCATGGAGAAGGAAGGTGTAAGTCAACACGATTACATAAGCATTTAGCTCCAGCCATATCATGATAACGACACAAGATGACTTATCGATAAGAAAAACTTTTTTTTTGTAGGTGGTGATGGTGGGGTGTTAGTGGGCAGGTGGGCTTAAGCGCACTTCCGGTGGCTCCTTCCGCATTTTACGGCGCCCGAAGCACAGTCTACCTCTTGAACTTGTCAATTCTTCACCATTATTTACGAATTTCCTCCTTTCCTCCCAAACCCTCGACAACACTTCCTATACATCCACCTCACACCACACTCACACATAATGTCCAAGCGCACGGCGGACGACGAAGAGGGCGGCGTTGCCCTCAAGAGCGGCGACCGTCCCATGGACATTGACGTCGACAACGAAATGGGCGAATTCGAAGACGAGTTTGAGGACGAGTTCAGCGATGACGAGATTATCGAGGCCGGTGTTGATGGCCGGCCGGATGCCGAGCGCGAGGCGGAGGAGAAGGCTGCCGCTGCCAACGCCATGGACGTCGATGGCGCCCCGGCGTCGGGCGGCCCCGGCACGTTTATTGTCGGCCGCACCAAGCTGGAGCCGGGTCAAGTCCTGGCTCCCGACCCGAGTGCATACGACATGCTGCACAGCCTGAACACACCCTGGCCGTGCTTGTCTTTCGACTTTGTGCGCGACCAGCTTGGCGATGCGCGCACGTCGTACCCGGCGACCATGTACACGGTGGCGGGCACGCAGGCACAGTCCGGCAAGGCCAACGAGAACCAGCTGATGGTGCTCAAGTTTAGCAGCCTGGGCCGGATGCACAAGGACGGTGGCGATTCGGATTCGGATGACGACGAGGACGACGAGGATGCCGACGGCAATGTGGAGAGCGACCCCATTCTGGAGTCGCGTAGCCTGCCGCTAGCCTCGACGACGAACCGCATCCGTGCGCACCAGGTCCCCTCGGCCGATCCTTCGCGCCCGCCGACCACCCTCACGGCCACCATGACGGAGTCGTCGCACGTGCTGATCCACGACATTTCGCCGCACCTGGCCGCCTTTGACACACCCGGCACCGTTATTACCCCGCAGCAGAACAAGCCGGTCTCGACCATTCGCGCACACAAGACTGAGGGCTACGCTCTGGACTGGTCCCCACTCCACCCCTCGGGCAAGCTCCTGACGGGCGACAACGACGGCCTCATGTACGTGACGACACGCACCGACGGCGGCGGCTTCGTTACTGACACACGCCCCTTTGTCGGCCACACGGGCAGTGTCGAGGAGATCCAGTGGAGCCCGAGCGAGGCTTCGGTGTTCGCGTCGGCCTCGAGCGACGGCACCATTCGTATCTGGGACGTCCGCAGCAAGAGCCGGCAAGCGGCCATTACCGTGCAGGTCAGCAACACAGACGTCAACGTGATGAGCTGGTCGAGGCAGACATCGCACCTGCTGGCGTCGGGCGCCGACGACGGTGTGTGGGGCGTGTGGGATCTGCGCCAGTGGAAGCCGACGGCGGCGGGTGCGGCCATCCCCAAGCCCTCGCCCATTGCCAGCTTCAACTATCACAAGGAGCAAATTACAAGCGTGCAATGGCACCCGACGGACGACAGTATTGTGGCTGTGGCTGCCGGCGATAACACTGTGACGCTGTGGGATCTGGCCGTCGAGCTGGACGACGAGGAGAGCCGGGATACGGCAGGTGTCCAGGATGTCCCGCCGCAGCTGCTGTTTGTGCACTACCACTCTAACGTCAAGGAGGTGCACTGGCACCCGCAGATTCCGGGTGCGCTGGTGGCCACCGGTGACGAGTTTAGCATTTTCAAGACGATCTCCGTTTAAGTAACGGGTCGATAGATGTGTGTTTAAAAGCAGGTTGATTTTGGTGTCTTTGTTAACTGTCTTCTTGGGATGATTGGGTCAAGAAGTGGCGTCACTAGATTTGAATTTATACATCATTTTATCTATACTGCTGTTACGCTTGTGACTTGGTGAGGATGAGAAGGCCACGCTCCGTACTTGGTGAACAAGGTGCATCGTGACTTGGTATCTTTGAACGCTTTTCCTGATTATAAAAGGGCCTCGTTCGTGCTTCCTTTTGGCTTTCGCACTTTCCCATCTTCACAATCAAAACAACTCCGGCACCTTCTTTCAGGGAATGACTTTCAAAATATACCACAAAATATTTCGTTAGAACCCATGTTCAATCAGCTGTACTTTGTGCCGACTCAGCCCATAAGCGGCTATCAACTTCACCAAATTTACGGATACCAGCAAACACAAGCCTACCAGCTGCAACCGGTGAGCAACCAACAACTACAGATGTACCAGCAGGTTCAACCGGTGTACGACTCTCAGTCTGTTGTTTATCCCGCCCAGCAGTCTATCTACACTGCAATTAACCCATATATGCCCGGCGGTGCCGTTCTCTACCAGCCGCAACAAAATGTGCTGCCTTGCAGTCATAGTCCCGGGGCTACGGCGTGCTGGATGCACCGACCGGCTGGGGAGTTGATGCAGCTTCCCGCGCCCGCTCCTGGACGACCGGGACAGTGGATCCAATGGTGTAACGGTGCTGTGACCTGGCTGGCGGCACCCATCGAGACTTTGTAGCATGGAATATTTTTATTTCGATTATGATGTCTACTTTTATGAATGCAATGAATTATTCTTGTTCTCTACTTTTAACCAGACTTCTTTCCTGTAGAGCCCCATTTAAAACAATCAACCGTACACTCCAAATCAAACCACTCTAGTGTAAGCTTTTCCTGTTGTTGAATATTGTGCGTGACTCCTTGTGCAGTATACGCTTCGAACCAGTCATTGTCGCCATAGACAGACTTTGTCCAGCTCGGAAGGGGTGTATTCTCAGTAGTAGATGTCGGCGTTTGGGAGTAGTCGAAGACAGCCACCCATTGCTTGACCTCTTCCGTAAAACAGGTGTAGTTGAGCGTCGTGTCGGCCGTGCCGTGGAAGATCTGCATCTTCGGGCGCCAGGCCGTGTAGCCGGGGTAGCCATTGTTGACGAGAGACGCCCACTCAGCTGGTGCCTTTGCCACTCTCCCAGACGCGCAGTCGTCGTTCCAGTAGTCGACTGCTTGGGTAGAGTTGACCGTCGATGGCGCACTGAAACATCCAAACGGCACGCCAGAGTAGGCCGACCCCGCGGCAAAGACGTCTGGATAGGTAGCTACAAGAGTGGTCGTCATCATGGCGCCGGACGACACGCCAGTGACAAAGATGCGGGACTTGTCGGCGTTATAGTTGGCCAGAGTGTAGTTGACCATGCTGACAATACCGAGGGCATCGCTTTGTCCGCTGTGTTTGAGAGCGCCCGGCGACGAAACATCCCAGCAGTGGTCGGCCGTGTTGGGCGAGTCCGGGTAGATGATCAGAAAGCCATGCTTGTCGGCGAGTCGGGCATACTGGGTACCCCTGTAAGCGTCAACGGCGCTGCCATGGCACCAGTGCGGGTTGACGAGGATTGGTGGATTGGTTGCGAGAGTATCTGGCACATAGAGGTAGAAGCCGACACCTGTTGGGTTGTTTTCAAGAGTGGCATTGATTTTTTGAAGCGAAGCGGTGAAGGCCGTGCGCCATAGGTAGGCAAGAACAATAAGAGCAAATATTGACTTCATGTTGACGATGAATTAAAAGAAAGATGATTGCTGACCGAAAGAATCAAAACAATTGAAACAGTAACTGACTTACATCCAACTTATACGTTTGCCCCACTAAATTTTACACGGAGCGGCTTGCTCCGCTGTCCTGGATAAAGTAAGTCGCTTGTGACAGTAGTGAGCTCTCACTAACCGGTCTCTGATGAACGGTTTTTATTACTATGTACAATTCTTTTGAATTATTTCCTCTCTTTAACAATTCCAACCTCCATCGATGGGAATGTTGGCACCGGAAATGTAAGTCGACTCGTCGCTCATCAAGAACGCCACCAGTTGGGCCACTTCCTCGGGCCGGCCTGCCCGCCGTAGCGCCGAGATGAATGCTTCACTGGGATCGTTGTCCGTCGAGATCTTGGCCGCATTGCGCGACATGGGCGTGTCGATCCAGCCCGGGTTGAATGCGTTCACCCGGATGCCGCGAACGCCAAACTCTTTGGCCACCGACCGGGTCAGACCGGTGACGGCATGCTTCGAGGCAGCATAGACAGCGTTCTTGGCTCTTCCCGTCATGCCAGCAATGGACGATGCATTCACAATGGAGCCGTTGTCGGCAATAACGCGCGTCTGTGCCTTGAGGCAGTGCATCATGCCGCGGGTGTTGACGTCCATGACAAAGTCCCAGTCGACAAAGTCCTGGTCGGCAATGGTGTGGAGCGACGAGTTGCGGGGGATGACGCCCGCGAGATTAGCGGCGCCGTCCAGCTTTCCAAACTTGGCCACGGTGTCGGTGATCCACTTGTCGACTTGCTCCCAGTTGCGAACGTCGACGGTGGCGACTAGAATCTCGGCATTGGGTATCTTTGCCAAAATGGCATCGCGGACGGCGTGGAGGGCAGACTCTTGGACGTCGGCTAAGGAAATCCTGGCGCCACGGGCGGCCAGAAGGTGAGCAGTAGCCTCGCCCATACCGGAGGCGGCGCCTGTGAGGGCGATGACTTTGCCTTGTAAAGAGGCCATGTTGTGTGGTGTGTTGTGTTGAAAGAGAGGAGGGAGGCTGATAAGAATTTAGGGTAACATCTATGATTTTATCAAACAGATGGCGAGCAGCTGTCTACATATATTTGTCTACGGCATCACTTCGACGTCACTTTGTCATTAATCCTGCGGTATTACATCGCGTCACTTCACTTCTCCTCCACGGTAATGGAGTTCCGCGTCATGGAACGCGGTTGGCATCTTCCATCCCCTCATACTGGAGAGTAGCTTGAGCTCGCTTTAGTGATTTTCTGGGGTTTCTGGTAGGTCTGAATCCGGACTATCGGGACGGGAAGGGGGTGATCTCAAAAAGATGAATATTGTCTGCACCAGCGAGTCAGGTGTGCAAAAGCATGAGTGGTGTATGTTGGTGCTGCGTTTTGGTGTAGAATTTGGTGTTGAATTTATGCTTAAGAGGAAAGTACCCGCTCCGGGAAGCCCCGGTGCGGGGTTCCGGGGAAAGGCGATCCGGGAGGGAAGGCACGGTCTCAAGTACGGTGGTCAAAACGGCAGGAACGAACAGCGGACAGTTCGGGGCCCACACTGCAAGGCAAGGCCTTATGAGTCCCGATACGGGCCGGTCATAATGACGGCATCTACGAGGGGTTGATAAGTCAAAAAGGTGACGACAAGAAAGACTGATTTTAAAAGTTCAAGAAAGTTTCTGTGGGCCCTGCGAAACCGGTGCGAGGCGACATGTTAGAGCTTCCTTGTATGCAAGATCAAGTGCCTGCATTTGTCTACCTTGTCGACGGATCTATTTTGATGTTGGCAGTGTTCTGAGTGAATTAGTAAACTGGACTGGGGCATGACTGGTGAAACGAGATGTGAAGTGGGATGTGTATGGCCTGGATTTCCGCCTGTCGCACTATCGGGGCGGCGGATGGCCGGACACCGATGGCGACGTTCCTTCCTGAAAGAGGACAGGGGAGGCAGGGGAGGAGCTGCAAATAAATAAGAGGAAAGAGTAGAACAAAAAATAGCAAAATAAATCACCTGGTAAAATTGACAAAACCCAACCCCTCCATCTCTAACACCACCAACATTTATGGTCGCACTTGGCTGCCGGCTTTGACTGACAAAGTCCGGGTCTAGGAAGTTCATGTTCCTGAACGGCCCCCGCGGACGGGTCAGAAGAAGTCCTGAGACCACATTTTGAGAGGCTCTTGGAGAATTGGGGTCTTTTGTTACCAAAAAACACAGGGCAACAGCATGACCTCACGCGCTAGTGAATCAGTAGACAGTCCCTTTTCTTGCCTTTCCACGATACGTGTACCCCGCAGCCCGGGAAAGCTTCCCCAGACCCCGCAAAGTTGTCAATGAATCAGTGGCTTTGGCCGAGGATGAATGGGCTTTTGGCGGGCAGAAGCAGGGCTGAATTGGTGGATGTTGGTCGTAAATGCACTGGACGGCGTCGATTTTCAACGCCAGTTTTACGCCGGCCTCACTTTTCTCCCTTTAATTTTTATTTGATTTCTCTAAACTCCTACGATTGACTCGCCTGATTACCAGCTGTACGATAGCATCTGTCGCATATCTTTTCTTGAATTTGGTAGGTTCAATTCGTTCAATCTCAGGTGGTGGGTGGTCTTACAGTGTGGCCACTGTTGGAGTGATCTGTAATTCAGGGACTCGGACCAACCACTGTCACCTGTCACTCACTTACACGGGATACACGGTTACTGACGGAAACAGCCGCTTCTCCCATTTTCACATCTACGTCTTTACATCGCCACACATCACAATGTCTCGCCAGTTTGTCTTTGCGCGCCTGCCGCTGCACACGGCCGCCAAGCGCGATGAACTCTTGAAGGTCGTCGCCCCCGTCACGGCCTTCGCCAATAGCGGCGAACCAGGCGTCAGCAAGTATGCTGCCCTGGCCGCGCGCGACCCCAAGGATGTCGCCCTCTACATGATTGAAGAGTACGACGACCAGGCGGCGTTTGACAGCCACGTGGCGACGGAGAATGTCAAGAAGTTTGTGGCATGGCTGGGTACGGAGGGCCACGTCAATGGTACTCCCGTTGTCCGGTTTACTGCACACACAGATTTGGAGTACGTTTCGCCCACTCTCAACTCTACGGCTGACGCCTTTGTTGTGGTCAACACGTACAGACTGCCCAAGAAGGATGTCCTCGAGCAATTCTCGGGTGCCTCGACGGCCGCCAAGGGCCGCGGCGCACTGTGGTTTGGTGTGTACACGGACAAGGAGAAGGGGTCGGATGTGGTGTTGACGGCGGAGGCTTATGCGAGCGCCGACAAGTATGCCGGTCCGGCGGCCGTTTTGGGCGCCGGAGCCCACGTGGAGTCGACGGCCGTGTTGGAGCTGAAGCACGGCTTTTTGTACAAGCGGGGGGTGAAGAGCTCTCTGTAAGGTGATTATGCGTAGCAACGAGGTCAATGTACATACAAATATTTGTATGAAGTCTAGTGGAGGACCGACGTCAATATTGGAGAAGTGAAAAAAGACGAGTCAGTGGCCGTATCGATAGGAACGAGAATAGACGATAGATTTTGATTGCAGGGATTTGTCTGTGCATTGTCTTCCTTCGTATGCACCTTGTATCATGTTGAATAGTCGGTCATCGATGGCCGAGTGTGCAGAACACAGTCTCGGGACGTGTTGTCGAGAGTTGAGGGTGTTGTGTTGAGACGTGCTGTTGGCTGTCGTCGTTCAAAGAGAGAAGGGACGCCCACTAAGTGAATCATTAGCGCGGGGAAGCCGAGTCTTGTTAGTGACGGCAACAGCGACCAAAGGGGACCCAAGACGACCCCCAATACACCCAAACAGGCAATCACCCAGTCAGAAACGCGGCTCATCACTGCCAACGAGACACAAAAAATGAGGAGAAGTCGCGTAGCGTGGGATGTTCCCAAGCATTATTGGGGGCGAATTACAAGAAAAAGAGGGAGGGAGGGCCGGTGAGAAATGAAAAAGAGGGGGATGTTGAAAGGGACCTGTCGATTCGTGAGTCGTGTTGGCGGCCGCTGCGTTTCGTCCTTTTCGAGCTAATGACTCTGTAAAGAAGAAAAGAAGAAAAGAATAAATCAAATAAAAGAAGAACAAATAAAACAGCCGACCTCTGTGACCATCTATGAATATAAGTATCGCCAGTTCCCCTTTTGTCTCGTGTCCCTCACCTATTGTCTTTTTGGTTCTTCTTTCTTCAGATCTTCTCATTCTTTTTCACTTCTCTTCATCATACATCTCGACATCTTCCTCCTCAACATCTCCTTCCTTCCTTTTCTTTCTCACAACAGC
Organism: Ophiostoma sp. CBS 140.51; assembly: GCA_029298735.1. NCBI lineage: Eukaryota > Fungi > Ascomycota > Sordariomycetes > Ophiostomatales > Ophiostomataceae > Ophiostoma > Ophiostoma sp. CBS 140.51. The sequence continues at coordinate 83,759 of JANSLP010000036.1, forward strand.
CTCCCTCATACGCACACAATGGGCTCCGCAGGTGAGGTCAACGCCGCCAACGGCGCCAGTGGCACCCCCAAGCGGCCTATCCGCATCGCGGGCTGCTCAGGTGGTGTCTACGACCGCAAGCGCGCCATCCACGACATGGCCAAGTTCGAGGACGTCGACGTCATTACCGGTGACTGGATGTCCGAGTGCAACATGACTCTGCGCGGCTCCGACAAGCGCGACCGTCTGGCCCAAAAGGCCATGACCTCTGGTTCGACCGAGGTTGCCAAGGGCTACGAGCCTTACTTTTTGGAGGAGATTGACCCGGCCATTCCCTGGTTGGCCAAGAAGGGCACCAAGATTGCCGTCAACGCCGGTGCCTCTGACGTGCACGGCCTGGCCGAGGCCGTCAAGGCCCTGATCAAGAAGCACGGTGTCGACTTGAAGGTCGGTGTCGTCGACGGTGACGATGTCACGGACGCTGTCCTGGACCTCTACAAGAAGGGTGAGCCGTTCCTGAACTTGCCCGCCAACAAGCCCATCAGCGAATGGGGTTTCGACCCCATCTGTGCCCAGTGCTATCTGGGTGGCACGGGTATTGCCGCCTGTTTCGAGGGCGGTGCAGACATTGTGCTGTGTGGCCGTGTGGCCGATGCCTCCGTCACAGTCGGCGCTGCCATGTGGTGGCACGGCTGGACACGCGAGAACATTAGTGAACTTGCTGGTGCCCTGATGGTTGGCCACATTATCGAGTGCAGCACGTACGCGACTGGTGGCTACTACAGCGGTTTCAAGGACCTGGGCACCAACGACCTGGACATGGGCTACCCCATTGCCGCCGTCGATCACAAGGGTGAGGCTGTTATCAGCATGGAGAAGGACCGCGATGGTCTGGTCAACATTGAGACCGTCGCCTCGCAGCTGCTCTACGAGATCCAGGGCCCTCTCTACTACAACTCGGACGTCACCGCCTCCATTGAGGACATTGTCCTGAAGCAGATTGGCAAGAACGAGGTCCACGTGTCTGGTGTCAAGGGTCTGCCGCCGCCGCCCACCACAAAGGTCGGTATTACCGCAAAGGGCGGCACCCAGGCCGAGTTCCACTTCTACCTGACCGGCCTCGACATTGAGGAGAAGGCCGCCATGATTGAGCGCCAGACCAAGGCCCGCATGGGCGAGTACCTTGACAAGTTTAGCTGTCTCAAGTTTATGATTGCTGGTCACGTCCCCGCCAACCCGGCCACCCAGGAGGAGGCCACTGTCGACATGCGTATTTTCGCCCAGACCCGCGACCCCCATCTGCTGGCCGGCAGCTCCTTTGTCGATTCGGACCGTGGCTCGTTTGCCCGCTTCTGTATCGAAAACCTGCTGCAGAGCTACCCCGGTGGCACCATGGCCCCCGACATGCGCACCGCCATTGGCCGTCCCTTCTTTGAGTACTGGGTCTCGCTGATGCCCCAGACTTTCGTGCACGAGACCGCCCACCTTCCCGACGGCAAGGTCATTGACATTCCGGCACCGACCGTCACGCAGGAGTACCCCCGCGAGCAGCCCAGCTATGACACCGTCGACCCTGTCGACCTGTCGCAGTTCGGCCCCACTACCAAGGCGCCCCTCGGCTACATTGCTCTCGGCCGGTCTGGTGACAAGTCCTCCAACTGCAACCTGGGCCTGTTTGTCCGCCGCGACGACGAGTGGGAGTGGCTGCGCACCGTTCTGAGCACCGGCAAGCTCCGCGAGCTGCTGGGCAAGGACGATGTCGGCCGCCAGATTGACCGCTGCGAGTTCCCCAACATCAAGGCCGTGCACTTTTTGCTCAAGGACCACCTGGACCGTGGCTTCAACTCGACATCCAGCTTTGACTCGTTGGGCAAGAACCTGTGCGAGTACATTCGCTGCAAGTATGTCGATATTCCCGATAAGTTCTTGGCACGGGGTCGCATCTAGACGTTGAGCTGCGAAAGAAGCGAGCTGTATCTTTTTGCGAGCGAAGCGAGGACAGAAAGACAAAACATGTACATACGTAACAAACAAGTAAAAAGAATGGCAAATGAATAATCATGACAATGACAATGACAAAGACTTACCGAGCGGGCGACCAGTGAGAGACAAGCATGGGTGAACGAAGTGAAAGATGTAGAATGGGTGGGTGAGAAAGAAAGCCTTGTCTTTTGGATGTGTGCTCCGACAGTTGACGGAATCGATGTTGCATCCGGGAGGCAGCGAGTAAGCGAGGAGGGGAAGGAAGGACGAGGAGAAGAAGTACGACGTGTGGAAAAGGGAAAGAACAATGGAAGAAGTCGAAAAAGAGAAAAAGAAGGAAAGTTCCGTCAATAGTGTTGAGGAAAGAGCAATGTCAAAGCGCATCCGAAAGAGGAAAGAATGAAGAGAGGGCGAGGAGAAGGCGAGGAGAGGGGAAGGTTCGATGGAGGACAAAACACAGAAAGAGGCGTAAACATTCACGCCAACAACAGGTGAGTGATCCCAAGACAGGTAGATTGTCTGCGGGTGAGTGGATAGCAAGGTGGGACAGAGCAAGGACAAGAAAAGGAAAAGAAGCGATGGAATACGAATGGAACACTGGTGGAAGACGCCCAGAACAAAGGAAGACTCAAAGAAGAAAAGAAGCTGCGCACGGTGGCGAGGAGGAAAAGAGGAGGAGGGGAGGAGAGAAGACGGTGGAGACTACAAACAAGGGGCACATGGATAACGGACAATGTGATGGGTGTCGTGCTGGTTTACGTGCTGCCTGCGCGGGGGGCTTCCGTCTTGGAGACGGACAATGGACGAAAAGGAACAAGATGATGGACAAGAAGAAGAAGACAATTGGGACAGTGCAGGGCAAAAGAGGGACTGACAAGCCTTGGCTGACCATTGAACCAGGGGCAAGTCTTGGTTGATGCGACGCTGTGTCGACAGTGTTGATGTTGAGTGAGGCTGGGAGAGAAGTCGAAAAAAAAGGAAGAATATGGGAGACAGATTCCACCCGACCCAAGAAAACAAAACTTTGGGACAACAGCAGGGATCTTTTGAGACAATGCGACATTTGCGTGCAGAGTGCATTGCATTTTATTTGTTTTTGCTGCGGGTGCGGCGACAAAAGGGGATGAGAAAGAAGAGGGGAAAGGGAGGGAAAGAAAGCATGATAATAAAGGTGAGAGGAGCTCATGTGCAGGAGCATGGAATATGGAGACAAAAGTATGGCAAAGGAGCATTGGGATAAAAGAGAATAGCTGTGGGGCAGCTTGAGTTCAAGCTGGTGCTGTCGGGTGATGTCCCTCTGCAACTCTGACCAAACCCTGGCAAGGCGATAGGTGAGATGTGAAAGGTGAGAAAGATGAAATCGAGGAATTGAGGGGACCAACAAGGAAGAGCGAGTGCGAAAGCATGAACAAAACGTCAACAAAAAGAAAATAGAAAAAGAAAACGAAGAGGTACAAAGCGGTTGTCCGACAAGACAAAGACAAGCTTCCCATGAATTAAAAAAAGAAACGGCCGCGGCAAGCGGGAGACGGAACGGGCGGGAGAATAGTGGTAGAATGGTGTAAGCGGTGTGGTGTGGTCGCCGTCTATTGTCAAATCGGTTGGTCGCCTTGTCTGTTGGCTGTAGTTGCCGGCCATTGCTGGTCTGTTCCCCGAAGCGTGGCTCGATGGCTGGTCGGGGAGTAAGTAGACACGCAGGTCTGCATCTATCCCAACGTGCCTTTTTCTCCGTGGATGCCGTTGCATCCATGCCATCCCATGCAGGCTTCATCTCAGAACAGAATCCGTCCACTCGGTCGGGGCAATTACCCAAAGCTGATGAAGATTGTGGAGTCGATGTGAAGAGAGAATGCCAGCAGAGAAAGAATGCAATGCAAGCAAAAACCGACACCATGATCATTAACTACAAATATCGTCCCGTCCCTTCCCTTTTTCTCAACTCGGTAGGATGAACTGCACGGCCTTCCGCAGAGATCAGCACTCTCAAGCCGCCTTCCCTGTCCCTTCCTTCCCGTCTTGACCTCCCGCTTCTGTTTTTTTTTATAAAAATTATTTATAAATTCCCCTCCGTGCCTGATTTTCTTAAGATCCGAGCTAATACTGTTTGTGGATGATATCTGTCGATCTCCCTCGCGATCTTCACATCACTTTTCATTTTCATTTACTCTCTACTTCAACTTTCTCCAACATCCCCCTAACTTCCTCACCATGGTCGTTCTCTCCAAGATGGCCCGGGCTACTGGCCTGGTTGCCCTCCTCGCCTTTGTGGTTCCTTCTCTCGGCCGCGTCGTGCCCAAACATGCCACGATTGTTGATCGTGCCACTGCTGCCTCCACCACCTACGACTTTGTCATTGCCGGCGGCGGCATTGCTGGTCTGACCGTGGCCGACCGTCTGACAGAAGACCCGTCTGTCAATGTTCTTGTCGTTGAGGCCGGTCCGTTTGACCAGGGCGAAGACTCTGTGCTTGTGCCAGGAGCTTACAACCCAGGCCCGTACCTTTGGCCTAACCTGTTTACCGTCCCACAGGAAGGCCTCAACAACGGCGTCTACTTTGCTATCTGCGGCCGTGTCGTCGGCGGCGGCAGCACTGTCAACGCCATGATTTTCATTCGCGGCGACAAGGAAGACTATGCTGGCTGGACGACGCTGGGCAACCCTGGTTGGACGTGGGACAATCTCCTGCCGTACTTCCAGAAGAGCGAGAACTTTACGTTCCCTGCGGCCAGCTTTGCTGCTCAGGGCAACATCTCGTGGACAGCTAGCGTTCACGGCACCGCGGGCCCTGTCCAGGCCACCTACCCCAACTACTTCTTCCCCGGCAGCGGGAACTGGTACGAGGCGGCAGTGCAAGCCGGTATTGCCCCCGATACAGACCCCAACGATGGTTCTGTGCGTGGTGTGTTTTGGCTGCCACTGGCCGAAGATGCGGCGTCTCGCACACGCAGCGATGCTAGAGTGAACCACTACGACCGGGTGATTGCCACGCGGCCCAACTACCATTTGCTGCCGGAGACATCTGTCAGCAAGATCCTCTTCAACTCGGCCAAGAAGGCGACCGGCGTACAGTTTGTGGCCACCAACGGCACGAGCTCTGCTCCGACGACGGTGACAGCGAGCAGGGAAGTCCTGGTGGCCGCCGGTGGACTGCACACGCCGCAGCTGCTGCAGCTGTCGGGTATCGGCCCCAAGGCGCTGCTGACCAAGTTCGGTATCCCCGTCGTGGCCAACCTGCCCGGTGTCGGCCAGAACTTCCAGGACCAGCCGACGATTCCCATGACGTACAACTGTAAGTTGCATAGCAGGCAGATTAACATATCCCTCGAACTTTTTTTTTTTTTTTGAATACTGACGCTTGCAGTCACAAACAACGTCTCTCCCAACTGGGGCTCGCTGCTGAACAACGCCACCTACGACGCTGAGCAGTACGACTTGTATGAAAACACCAAGACAGGTCCTTACACGCTTGTCCGCACGCTCAGCAGCAACTTTGCCGCTCTTGCCCTGAAGGACATTACCCCGAACTACCTGACCATCATTGCCGATGCTCTCAAACGTAATCCCAATGCTTCACTGCCCGCCGGTACTGACCCTACTGTCGCCGCCGGTTACGCCGCCCAGCGTGCTGTCCTCTTGGCCCAGCTCGCCGCCGAAGCAGCCGTCGGCGGCCTCCACTGGAACACCTACGACACCAACACCATGTACACCTTCAAGCCATTCTCGCGTGGCACAGTCAACATTAACTCGTCGTCGATTCTTGACAACCCACTAATTGACTACCGCACTGCCACCGACCCCACAGACATTGCCATCTACACTGCCCTCCTCAAGAAGAATCGACAGGTCATGGCCGCACCCTCGATGGCTGAGCTGGGCCCCGTCGAGACCACTCCCTTTGGATCTGGTGTGACTACCGACGCCGAAATCCAGGCTGCCATCCTGGCCGCCATGAGCCCGACCAACGGTCACGAGTGCTGCACGGCGGCGATGCTGCCGCTTGCTCTGGGTGGTGTTGTCGATCCCAACCTCTGTGTCTATGGTGTCACGGGTCTGCGTGTCATTGATATTAGCTACTGGCCGTTCCCCGTGGCGGGCGCTCCCTCGGCGACCATGTACGGCACAGGCGAAAAGATTGCGGCCGTCATCAAGGCTAAGTATGGTCTGAGCTAGAGGGAGAATAAATGACAACAATGGTGCGCTTAATGAGTTATGAGATAGTTGCAATGTCTTTCTAGTTGATTTCACAATAATTGAATACATGGTTTACTCGATTCCAAAGAACAAAGTGCTCGTCTTGGCACGCCCGAAATTGCACATGCCGTGGACGCAATGCGGTAGTTGGTCACCTAGACGGAGAATTGTGATGGAAGTTGGGAAGTGATGGGAAGGGTGAATTCCGTCTCGTCGTCTTCTTGTTATTTTCAGACAGAATCTGAGTGCTCGTAAAGACCAGGGGAGACTCCCGCCTGTGCCGTGGTCGGATTTTTGGAGTTGTATCTCGAAGAGGGGCTGGTGGTGGGTTACAGTATTGGATGCACATCCACAGTGACCTGAACCAGGGGTCAATCACGGCGGAAAAGGGTTAGCCAAGGCCGTCGAAGCCGCGTGGAAGTTGACTAGAAGGGCAGCAAAATACAAAAGGGACAGACGGCCTTATCCAAGTCGAGTAACCCGGGTTGGTCAGTGGTGGAAGAAAAGAAAAGAAAAGAGGAGAGGAATACTCCACAGTTGTCTCCCACACTTACACACACCTGACAGAGCATTTCGTCCTCGCAAAAAGCGAAGTACGATCACATCGCAAGTTGCAGCTTCTCATCTTCTATTCGTGTATCGGTCCAGAACCTCGAGTATCTCTGTATCGACGAGGAGGTGATGGCAATGTGACCCAATCTGTTGTATCGTCCGACTTCTCCTCTTCTTTCACCACACACTCTTGCCGATGTCGCTTTCTCGTCGTTTTCCATCCCACTGTTTTGCCCGTGTCATCGATTTCTGTGTTCGAGCTGTGCGCCTCTTTTGTCAGAGGCGCGGGATGAGCTGGCCGGGTATTTTACCAGTGTTTATTTTTGTCACGTTTACGTTTTTGGGTCGCCACCTCCACGTTTATCCACGTCGTCGTCTGCATTGTACTGCAACCAAAGCCGCAAAGTCTGGTTGTGTCCGTTTTGGTGACATTCAAGGGCTACCCGACCTACCATTGCCTGAACACACGTCCTCTCATCTTATCCTCGCGTCCTCTTGTCGTTGAAATACGGTTGCCTTTCCCTGCTTTCATAACCAGTTCAGTTTTAAGTATGGGTGACGATCAACAGTCCCGCCTCCGAAAAAGCTTAGCAAAGATGTAAATGAACGTAATTTCCGTCTGCTCCGTCCGTCAATGCGATCAGTGAAGCCCTTAAGAAATGACAACGGTCCAGTGACGGGAGCAATCTAAACGGAAAACGAAAACGTCTTGAATGACAATGAAACAAAACGGCCAAAAATTACTGGTGAAATAAATGTGAGAGGGGGGTATGAAACGAGAACAGCTGAGTGTCATGAAACAAAATAACATAAACTATGTACACATAGTCCTGTTTGCTGGTAACGACAACTCTTCAATTGAGAAGCATATATATACGCTGGGCTTCTACAAGGATAAGAATAAATATTACTCCAATAAGTCAAGAGTGGGGAGATTACTCATGATAGTAAGGGCATGAAAAGGCAGAGCAACAAAGTGAAAATAAACCCACAACAAAAAAAAACATAAATAGGTTTGCATAAACTATTCTCTTTTTAGAAATAAATCCAAGCAAAATAGAGCCGTGATACTCTGTCACGTAAACAATAAAAAAATTGTACAAATGATCTAATTTTATTTTTCTATAAAAAAGCGAATATATCACGTGAAATATTGATTCACAGACAACAAACATAAGTGAGGCAACCACAGTCCCACAATTCACACGATTCGCCTCATTACATGACATACGCAGGCGGTCAAGCCGACGACATACAGCGACTTCCATTGACTTACAACAAACTCAACCAGTCATGTGCTCACTCTCCCATTTCGCTCACCGAGCCTCGTCGGCCTTTGTCGGTCATTGCTGAGCCTGTGTTCTTTGTTTATGGCTCTCTGCATATTGACGAGGCTTCTGCTGTTCACCTGACCATGTTCACCTTTTCACTCCAAAGATGATTGGCCAATTCTTCACGGCTACATTTCACAACCTGCATTTCAGCTGCATTTCATTCTGCACTTCATCCCACGCAGAGTCTAGACTTATGTAAAGAGGCACTCTCCCACTTACATCCCACTCTTTTCATCCCACTCATATGCAGTGCACCGACGCACTGGCCAGCAAAACTGACATTAAACCTCCAGTTATTCTAATCACCAATCACTTTGACTGCGTTTCGACGACAGCACTTTGCTTCATTCCACGACATCTCCCACGGCACATTCTTTCTATTGGTCACGACTTCCATCCAAAGGTACGTCGACTCTTTTGACTGCGCCTTTTATTTTCAAATCTCGATTTCCATTCACCCTCCCTTGCTTCTGTCCTTGGCTGCCTGTTTTTTCTTGATTTCTACTTCTCACTGCCTTCTTCTCCCTTTTGCTGAATGATCTGCTGTCTTTACTGGACCGTTACTGGACCGTTACTGGACCGTTACTGGACCTCTACTGGACTTTAAGTGGTCTTTATTGGAGCCTACTTTGGAACTACTTGCAACTACTGCAACGACGACGTAATGGACGATAAAGAGACTCGGCCGGGCCTAAAACGTGCCCGTCCCAGGCGGCCTCACGGGCCCAAGGCCAGCCCTGACGAAGCCCTGAAAGTCTCGGCGACCGATCAAAGTCCCTAGGGTGGGGGTCTGTCGCCTTCTAGAACGGCCATTGCACTCTCTCACTACGCCATCCACCGCCATTGCAGCATTGGCACATGTCAATTGACGCTTATCGTAAAAGTGGTTAGCGCGAGCTTTGTGACGATTTTCTGCCAGCTTTCACCCGTGCCTTTTCGTGACGTTAAGTGTAGTTTTCGTTCCTGTCCCAACAAAGTTGACGACGTCTGACCAATCGTATGAATCCTGCCCCTTTTTTAATGAATTTTCTTTCAACTGTCCCTCCTTGGCTGTTATCATTATCGTTCTCCCACCTTTCTCTCACTGTCGTTTCTCACTCTTTTCTTTTCTTAGGCTTCCCCCTTCACCGATAACAGAATCGACGACCGGGCCTGTCAATCAATGGGCGGTCTGCCCGATACACAAGTCAAGAATCGAGTCTTTTCGTACAGTCTTCTTGTATCTTGTGACGGAGTACATCTGCCAACGCCTCTATTTGCCTCCTGCAAGTAAAGGATATCCAATTGAGTGACTTGTAGCTTTCCTATCTGTACATGACCACGTCCCTGCAAGACCACTCGCACCTTCCGTAGATAAAGCGACATCCGGGGCTATCGATAGTCGGCTCCTGCCCCCGCTGTCCCCGTTGTAAATTGTAGAAAAAGGGAAGGAGCTATTCTCGCTACTCAACTCTCATTACTGAGTCTCCTCTGATTTCCTTATCACCTTCCCCTTATCCCCCTCCTACCCGTCCTATCCTCCTCTCTGTCTCCTTCCCAATCGATAGCGCATCGCCAGTCTTCAGTCTGGGGCACCTTCCCACTTCCCCTTCCTCCAGTCTTTTTCCTTCTCTCTCCTCTTCTCCTTTCTCTCTTTTCTTTTCTTTTCCCTCTTCTCTTCTCAATTTACTCGACATCGTCAACCAAACCCCATTCTCTGATTCCACATCCTCACCACACATCCCCATGGCGTCCACCATGTTGCCAATGGACATCGACAAGGACCTGGTGGCCCTCTTCCACCGCCAGGTCCAGTCCACGCCTGACGCTATTGCCGCCGAGGACGGCACAACGACTTGGACCTATGCCCAGCTCGACAAGGCTACCGATCTCGTGGCTGACCGCCTGCGCACCGACTATGGTGTTGGTCGTGATGTGCTGGTCGGCGTCCTCATGGGCCACACTGTTCAGTACGTTGTGGCCTGCATGGCCGCTCTCAAGGCTGGCGGTGCTTTCCTCGTCCTCGAGGTCGCCTATCCTCCTGGACTTTTGGCCGACGTGATCGAGGATGCTCACCCGCCCGTTATTCTCACTTCGGCTGAGTACGCCGACAAGGTGCCCACCCACATCCCGCGCCTCCTGCTTGAGCGCGGAACAACCCTCGAAGACCTGGCCGTCCTCCCCCAGATCTCGACCGAATCGACCTCTCCCACTCCCTCCCCGACCGACCTCGACCGTCTGGCTTTTGTCTCCTATTCTTCGGGCTCGACCGGCCGCCCCAAGGGTATCTGCAACCCTCACAGCGCCCCCGTCAAGTCCTATGCCCTGCGCTTCCAGGTCAGTGACTTGGGCCCCGGTGACCGTGTCGCCTGCAACGTCTTCTTTGTTTGGGAAATTCTGCGCCCGCTGCTGCGCGGCGCCGCCGTCGTCACCGTCCCCGATGACGCCAGCTACGACCCTGTTGGCCTCGTCGCTTTCCTGGCCGAGCACGCCATCACCGAGACGCTCATGACACCGACTCTCCTGGCCACTGTTTTGGGCCGCTACCCCGACCTGGCCACCCGCCTGCCCCATCTGCGCACACTCTGGTTCAATGGCGAGGTTGTCTCGGTGGATCTCGCCCGCCGCGCAGCTACCGCTCTCGCCAACGTCCGCCTCCTCAACTGCTACAGCGCCAGCGAGACCCACGAGATTGCCTGCGGCGACATCCGCAAGACTCTGGCGAGCCTGCCCGCCGACGCTACCGTCTGCCCTGTTGGCCCCCCGCTCCTCCCATCACACACATACGTCCTCGACGAGGATGGCCGGCCTGTTGCTCCGGGTATCGGCGGCGAGTTGTACGTTGGTGGCCCGCTGCTGGCCCGCGGCTACCTCAACCGCCCGGAGACGACGGTCGAGGTGTTCCTGCCTGACGTCTTTGCCGGTGACGGCCGCATGTACCGTACCGGAGACAAGGCCCGCATCTTGCCCTCGTCGGGTGAGATTGAAATCAGCGGCCGAGTCGGCGGTATGATCAAGGTTCGCGGTTACACGGTCCACCCGGCCGCCGTCGAGAGTGCCATTGTCAAGCACCTGGCTGTGCGCAGCTGTGTCGTCCTCGCCGACAAGGAGGGGCTCGAGCGCCAATTGGTCGCCTACGTCGTCCGCGAGGCCGAGGGCAGCCCCAATACCGGCGCCGACGGTACCCGCGCCGCCCTCGAGATCAACGCCGAGGGCCACAGCCCACTGGCCCGCCGTCTGCTGGCCGACCACCTCGCTCACTACATGATCCCTGTCTTCTGGGTAGAGCTCGACACGCTGCCCACTCACAAGGTCTCCGGCAAAGTCGATGTCAAGGGCCTGCCCGCGCCCTCGCCCATGCGCGCCGGTCCCAGCCCTCCCGAGACACCGCCGGCTGAGAGCCTGGCCCAGATCCTGTGGGCCACGGGTGCCGCTGCGCCCAACAGCAAGATCGATGCCTCGGTTCGCATCGACGCCGCCGATATCCGTCGCCATTGGGCTGCCTGCCTGGGTATGGAGAGCGACGAGACGCTGGTCGAGCTCGCTCAGACCCAGCATCAGCACGAGTTTGATTTCTTTGACCTGGGCGGACATTCTCTAGCCCTAGCCGAACTTTCCAACCGTCTGTCTGCTAGCTACGGTGTGAACGTGCCCCTACTGGCTCTGGTGCGCACGCCCACTCTTGCTGGCCACGTTGCCGCTGTGACAGCCGCGGCCCGTGAGGCACAGTCCACAACTGCTGCCGCCGTCGACAACGGTTTGCTGCTGGCTATGCTCCAGGACGACAGCACTCTGCCTGAGGATCTTGTGATCCCCGAGTCCCCCAAGACCCCACAGTCAATTACCGACGCCGCTACGACGGACATTTTCTTGACCGGCGCCACGGGCTTTTTGGGTGCCTTCTTGCTGGCTGAGCTGCTGGCCACCACTACAGCGACGATCCACTGTCTGGTGCGCAAGTCGTCAGGTTCAACACCCTCCACATCCGGCATGCCCCGTCTGCGGAAACACCTGCTGGGCCTCGGTCTCTGGCAGGACAGCATGGTCGACCGCATCCAGATCGTCTCGGGAGATCTGTCCCTGCCGAGTCTAGGCTTGTCTGACGCCGATTTCGATGGCCTGGCCACCCGCGTCCAGGCCGTTGTCCACGCCGGTGCCCACGTTAACCTGGTGTACCCTTACGATGCGCTTCGCGATGCCAACGTCGGCGGTACCAAGGAAGTCTTGAGACTGGTCGGCAAGGGCGGTGCCACCCTCCACTACGTCTCCACCAACGGTGTCCTCCCACTCGCCAAGACCGCATGGAAGGAGGACGATACACCCATCGTCACACCCTCGGATGTCGTCGACAAGATTACCGATGGCTACGGCCAGACCAAGTGGGCTGCTGAACAACTGCTCCTGAAAGCCAGCAGACGAGGTCTTCCCGCCCGCATCTACCGTCCCGGTACGCTGGGTGGCCACTCCGCAACGGGCGCCACGAACCCGCGGGATGTCGTGACGGCCCTGGTGGTGGAGAGCGTGCGTATTGGGTATGCGCCGAATGTCGATGGGTGGCGAGTGGAGATGACGCCAGTCGATGCGGCAAGCAAGCTCATTGTTGAGTTGGCGGCGGCGAGCGAGTCGTCGACAGAAAACCCCCTGCGTCATGTAGGTGACCCCGACGCCATCCTGGCCAAGGACTTGTTTGCCCGCCTCGCCGTTCTCGGCTACCCCACCGAAGCCGTTGACTGGGACGAATGGGTGGCCCGCTGGAACGAAGACCAGAGCAACCACCCTCCCGCCACCTCGACTTCGCGCAGCGATGAAGACTTGTCGCCCATGGACGTCCTCCGTGCCGGTATGCCCTCTGTCGAGTTCTTGAAGATGGTCATTATGCTTGACGACAAGAAGACGCGGTCCCTTCTCTCGGAGGAAGCCAAGAAGACTGTCCGCGCTCAACTTGATCTTGACCTCCTTGCGACGTACACTCGCCACTTTTACTCCCGCGGCTGGCTCGCCCACGGCCCCAAGGTGCCCGCTGCCGTCGCCAAGTCGGTCGACAGCGTGGTGCCCGTCCCTAAGGGCCCGCTGGCTGGCAAGGTCGCCGTCGTCGTCGGTGCCTCTTCGGGTATCGGTGCCGCCATTGCTACTGCTCTCGCCAACGACGGCGCCAATGTCGCACTTGGTGCCCGTCGTCTGGGTACGCTCAAGTCCCTGCAGGCGTCCCTCGAAGCCCAGTTCAAGGGTGTGCAGGTCGTTATCCGCCAGACGGACGTCACTAGCTCGGAACAGGTTCAGACCCTGGTGTCGGCTGCCACCGAAGAGCTCGGGCCCATTGACATTTTGATTGTCTGTGCTGGTGTCATGTACTTTACCATGATGTCCAGCGTGCGCGCTGAAGAGTGGGACCGTACTGTGGATATCAACTGCAAGGGTCTGCTGCACTGTCTGGCTGCTACTCTGCCCGGCATGCTGTCGCGTGCCAAGCCCACCCCGGCTACTCCCGCCGAGATCGCGAGTGGACTTGATATTCGCGGCCGCTCGCCGCACATTCTCTGCATCTCGTCCGACGCCGGTCGCAAGACCTTCCCTGGTCTGGGTGTCTACTCGGGCAGCAAGTTCTTTGTCGAGGCGGTCCTCCAAGCTCTTCGTCTGGAGACGGCCGGCACGGGTCTGCGCGTCACATCAGTCCAGCCGGGTAACACGGCCACTGAGCTGCTGTCTATGTCCACCGACCCAGAGGCGATGGAGAAGTACGGCACCCCGACGGGTGCCGAAGTCTTGAAGCCGGCCGATGTGGCGTCCGCCGTCGTGTACGCACTGCGCCAGCCCGCGCATGTGGCCGTCAACGAAGTGATGATTGAGCCGCGGGATGAGCCGATCTAGGCTGTGAGGGTGCGTAGCCGAGACGACAGTGATATCATTTACATGCGGTGCATTTTGTTTGGTTTATTTTTTGCGTCTTTGTATTTTTGCGTTTTGCGGGAAAAATCAACGGTTCAACACAAATGAAAGGAAGGAAACAACGGCATTTAACATAGGGTCGAGATACACATGAATACAATACATTAAGAGAATTAAATAAAACGGGCCACACTTTAATCTGTGTAATGCTGCGTCATGTCGTACATGAGCGCTTCGGTTGGGCTCTGGGTGCCTGGCGGCGGCGGCGGGAGTTCGCCGCGCTCCATCTTGCGGACCATGGCAATAAATGGATCCTTTTCGACAATCTCGTCAGCGTCAATACTGAACAAACGCTCCATGTTGACGGACGAGATGGGGTTGATTTGGTCGTGCCAGATGCGGCGGCGTTCGCGGCAGTAAATGTCGAGAATCGAGTCGTCGGCCTTGCCCTGGTGGATGCCGGCAAGACTGTCGTACAAGCTGCCAATATCTGCTATGCCGCCCGTCAAACCCATTCCGCCGCTAGAGTGGAGGTCCAAGTTAGTAAATAAACACCTCGTCGTGCATTTTCTTTGAATTTGCTCGTAGTGACCTACAATGGATTACACAGATGCGCTGCATCGGCGGCCAACAAGACTCTTCCCACGCGCATCTTGTCTACACATCGCTGGTGCACGCGGTACGGGCTAAAATTGACAACCTTCCACTGGTCGGGTGTCACATTGTCTCCCGGCAAGAGGGTGGCATACTTTTGCGGCATCCTCGCTAGCAACTCTTCATGCGTCAAACCCCCGACTTCGCCGTACGTCAGCCGTGTTAGGCCGTCCGCCTGGATCTTGGCAACCATGTGCCAGTGTTCTGGATGCACGAAAAACTGCGAGTCGTCGTATCCATACTTGTCGAAATCGTAGTACATGTTGGTGGCGACAATTTGCTTGTCCCAGGTGAAGCCCGGGAAGACACTCGCCCCGAACAACAATTTGCGCATCGTGCTGTTGCCGCCGTCGCAGCCGACAACGTAGTCGGCGGAGAATTGCTGGACAGAACCATCTGGGGTCTCGACGTCTAGTGTGACCTGGGGTTTGTCTGGGTCGTCGTGTAAAGCAACGACTTTGTGGTGGTACTTGACCGTGGCGTTTGGCAGCGTCTTGAGCTCCGTCTCGAGGAGAATACCCAGCTGGTCGAGAGGCAGACAGACCATTCGGTACCTGTCGCTTTCGTCTGGGTGGGCGTTGATGAGGCGGACGATACGGGTGCGATCCTCATCCATTTTGCGCCACGACACACCATTTGGGAAGAACCCACGGGCAATCAGGGCGTCCAATACACCGGCACGCTCAAACTCGCGACAGCTGGAGTCGGCATAGTGGCTGGCGCGCGGGTTTGTGTCGAGGGCGCGGGTCATTTCCAGCAACTCAACGGGAATGCCGGCCTTGGCCAGTAAAATGGTGAGCAGCAGGCCCGAGGGCCCGGCGCCGACGACAATGACCTTGGAGAGGGGCATATTGGTGGTGGTGAACGAATTTGGTGACGTGATGTTGCGTTGAAGATGTGAGGCTCAAAGTAGAGTCATGTCAAGTTAACTCACAAAACATCATTTATCTCTGTCTCGACAACCTCATCCTATTACTCCTCTCCTTATTGTGTTGTCCATCTCCGCATTTGTTTTTTTTCGATGCTTCCCCTCCCATATTTCTTCCCCAACTGCAACGTGCCGCAAATGCTTCCGAGCATTTCACATCACCACGGGTCGTCATGTCTCCCCCGCATTCACCCAGCATTTGGCTCGGCACGTTCGTTCCGGTCTTCTGTCACTTTGAACAAAAAAACAATCATGCCAGGATACGCACAAAAAAGTACAAAACATACGATCACCAATGTGGGGGAACAAATCCAAAAAGTAAAGCCGTGTTCTCATTTTCATGTCCAATACCAATGTTGACTCTGTTGGGGTAAACCTCCGCCTGGTGATATCCTGAACTCCGAGTTGACAACCCGCACCTATCTGCCATTACACCTATTTATTGACCTTGTCAACATCACCCTTATCCTCGTCTCCACTGCTGCTGCTGTCGTATATCTTCTCAATAAATCTAGAGCCCATGGCCAGTTCTGCGGCTCTACGGCGATCCGCCGGTGTTGCCTTGTCGAGGTCCGATATAACGACGTTGCCCATGCCGCTTTTCTCTTCGTCCTTGTCGCCAAATATCTCTTTGATCATCTCGGGGCGGAAACCTAATTCTGCAGCAATTCGGTTACCGGGTGGCGATATTTCGTGGGCCTCCTACAGATCACCGATGTTCTGCCTCTCGGGCGTTCCGGGCACTTGCGCCGCTTTTCCGTCGTCGTCATCATTTGTTTTGTCGCTTTTGTCAACCGACTTCTTCAACCAGCGGTGGACTGTGATCCTCTTGCCCTAGTTTGAAGAAAATAGCACTTCGCGCAGCAGGCGGACGACGTGGTGCACTTCGACAAACGTGTTGTACATAGGGACGGGCGCAATGCGAATGACATTGGGCTTGCGCTTGTCCATGACAATGTCGGCCTTTTCCATCGCATACGTCCATCGGTCTAGGAAATCGTCGTCTCTCATGAGAACACTGATTTGAGCGCCGCGCTCGGACGGGTTGGCAGGGGTGATGATGCGGAAGGGCGGCTCGGCATCCTTCTTGTTCAAGTCCTTGTTGGCGATGTTTGCTTGTTCCTTCTCCGCATCACGCAGAATGTCGTCGAGCAGCTTGGCAGTGTAGGCTGTTAAGACCAAGGACTTGGTGCGCAGTGCCTTCATGTCCGTCTTGTCAAACACTGACAAAGCACCGTTCAGGCTGGCCAAATCAATGGCTGACGGGTTGGACAGCTGGAAACCTTGGGCGCCGGGTGTCGGCTGGAATGTCTTGGCCATGTTGAAGCGCACTGAGAGGTCACTGCCGTACCAACCGGAAAGGCGAGGCCGGTACTGGAAGCCGCCGGTGCGGACATCATAGTCGCTTTCGGCTGAAGTAACACCTGGGTCGGCCTCCACTTTGCCGTGGCGCTCGTTGACAAAGGCACCGGCAATGCTGCCCGGACCGGCGTTGCAGTACTTGTACGTGCACCACACCGCAAAGTCAACATCCCATTCGTGCAGCTTCAGCTCAACGTTGCCAATGGCGTGGGCCAGGTCCCAGCCGACTACAATGCCCTTGCTTTGGGCGTAGGCAGTGATGCGCGGGATGTCAAACAGCTGGCCAGTGTAGTATTGAATGCCAGGTAGCATCAGGAGGGCAGTCTGATCAGCGTGCTTGTCAATGGTGGCCAGAACAGACTCGGTCGAGATGTAGAAGTTCTCGTCGGGCTGGAGCTCGATGAGCGTCTGGGCCACATCTAGGCCATGCCACACTATTTGTGACTCGAGGGCGTACTGAAAATGTCAGCGAATATCAAACCCAAATATCAAGTAGTCTGCCAACTTACGCTATCACTGGGGAATGGCTTCCACTCGGCGATGATCTTGTACCGCTCGGTCGTCGGCTTGTAGAAGCTCGCCATCATGAGGTGCAGGTTCACCGTCAGTGTGTTCATCGTGGCCACCTCTTCGGGCAAAGCACCAACGAGTCGGGACATCTGCTGGGAGCACACTGCAGCCATCTCCTGCCAAGGGCGGATGCGATTCGGCTGCTCGAGCTGCAGCTCGCTCTCCATTGTCTGGAAATGGCCCTTGACGCCAATGGACGCCCACGTGTCAAGCTGTGTCTCAACATATCTCCGGACAGCCCGAGGCTGCAGGCCCAGCGAGTTGCCGCAAAAGTACATGGCCATGTTGCTGTCACCCGTGGTGCGCGGATACTTGCCGGCCATCTCGCTGGCCAGTGGAGACATGCTTGTGCCGGGCACCAAGTCGGTCAAGCCACGGCTCTGCTTGATGGCCGCCTGGGCTGTGGGGATATCATTTTCCTTTTGCTCACTCTTCACGTCCCCATCTCTCTGTAGAGGCTCAGCCGTGATGGCCTTGCGGATCATATGCTTGGTCGGCCGGACAAATTCATGTTGAAGATGCTTCAGCGGATCCTGTGCATCGAGTGCTTCGGCAAAGTCGAGCGTGTGCGCATTGTCGGCAAAGACGACGGGCACATCGGGATGCTCAAGCAATGCCGTGCTGATTTCAGAAAAGGTTGACATCGTGGTGGGGTGGGGATGAAGCTTTTAATGCAGTAATGGTAGTGAAGTGGTATGGTGTCAAAGTGACGAAATGTAGTCAGGGGCTAGTGTAGGGCTGTCAGACGGACTCGAATGTTTCTGTTTGTTTCTTTGGGTTGTCCTTTCCCTCTTCCGTCTCCTTCCCTTGTTGTCCGGACGCGCGAGACCACTTTGTATTCGACGTTGGGGTGCTGGCCGAGTGCTGGCTGGGCGCCGATGTAGGGCAGGCGCGTGGCCAACGTCACTCGTGCCTGCCCTCTTACACACTCCTAATTACCCAAAACGGCAGGTTCGGCCTTGGCTCTTGCCCTTGGATGGGCAATGCGCCAATCAGCGCTGTAGGAAGGTCAGGGAGGGGCAGTTCGGGCGAGATTCGGGGGTTTAACTGCTATTGTTCTGGGGCACAAGCGCTGTATTCCCCAGCTGTAGTCAGTGCTGAGGGGCCACTAGCGCGCCGATCTTACAGCGGGCGTCTCTCCGCACTCCACCTGCACCACCTGCGCATCGTCTCCGCGCCCGCGGGATAATACCCGTCTTTCAATGGTTTTTGTCGATTTCCCATGGTTTTCAGCGACCGCCCATGGTTTTTTAACCCCTAAAGTAACCACTCGTAGCCGCTACATTCCCCTACAAGGCCGACTCCATCCGCCGGTAGCCGAAACCATGAGCGAATATTTACCAGATTGTTGGCCGCTCTTTCCTTGAATCGTGTACTTTCAACAACGTTCTTTCTCTTTCCTTGCGCATTCCTTTGCTCTTTCCCTGCGTCTCGAGGCATTGTACACGCAACTTCTGCACGCTCTGCACCTTCCTTCATCCATCGTCATTTCTCTTACATTTAGTTTTGCCCCAAAAGGGAAGTTGCAAGAGACAGGCGTCACCATTCGGAGCGGATTCTTGCTGTCCACTCGTGTCTTCATTTTCGTATCCTTGACCGCATGTTAGTGCGATGTGTCTGATGACCTTTGTAGAGCCAAGATGGGCCATCTTGCTTTCGCCATGGCAGCCCCATGGTAGTGCGATCTGGCCGGCCGTCTACTTCATGTCTTCGCGCTCCCTCTTCCCTTCGCTTAGAGAGTTCAGTCTGTAGTCGTAGAGTCGTGCCTTCCCAGAATTGCCTGCCAACAGATTCCACACCTACTCTATTTTGCTCTGCAACTCCACCACTCCACGTTTGCGCCTTCCCAGATCGCTAACTGTCAGAACTGCACTTTCCTTGATTCGGCCATTTGCTGCATTGCACTTTCTATTATTGTTTTTATCACTTTTTTACCTCCCTCCCCCATCTTTCTCCATGGATATTCCATTTACACAACGGTTCTGTCTGTCCGACAACGGCTTTCTGCCACCCAATCTGCCACTGGCCAGACTGCCCGACCCGTACTACGCACCGTGGGAATCTGTCATTTCTCGACTGCCTCACCTCCTGCAGACAAACAGTTTGCGTAACCAAGTCGGCCAGCTGCCCAACCTTTCGGTCCATGCACTGAGATCGGAGCCCGAATGGCGAAGGGCCTACCTGATTTTGGCGTTTTTGACGCACGCCTACATCTGGGGCGAAGACAAGGTTAAAGATGTACGTTAGTATGCAGGAGAGGAATATCGCATGGTTTTGATGCACGACATTTTGCTAACACCTGCAGGTCCTCCCACCATGCATTGCCGTGCCACTACTGGCTGTTGCCGACCACTTGGAGCTGCCGCCCGTTGCGACATATGCTGCACTGAACCTGTGGAACTTTACGACGGTCTCAGACGATGGCACCCTATCAGACACTAGCATCCCCTTTGACGATCTCGACCGCCTGCGAGCTCTCCATACGTTCACCGATACCGAGTCCGAGTCGTGGTTCTATATCGTGTCCGTGGCTATGGAGTGCCGTGCCGGCAAGATCTTGCCTGTACTCTTGAAAGCTTTGGACGCAGCAGCTATCAACGACACACCCACTGTGACAGCGGCCCTCCGCCAGTTTATCCCGTGCATCCAGGAGGTCGGTCACCTTTTGAATCGCATGCACGAGCGTTGCGACCCGTCGACATTCTTCTTCCAGATTCGGCCCTACTTGGCAGGCAGCAAACACATGGCCGCCCAAGGCCTTCCCAACGGCGTATTTTACGACGAAGGTGATGGTCGTGGAGAATGGCGCCAGCTGCGTGGTGGTAGCAACGGGCAGAGCTCGCTGATTCAGTTCTTTGATATTGTGCTGGGCGTGGAGCACACGTCGAATGGATGCACTCATGTGCCGGGGGACGACGACAAGGCGGAGAAGACGGAGAAGTCCGAAGATGGTTTCCATCACGAGGTTCGCGGGTACATGCCGGGCCCACACCGTCGGTTTCTGGAAAATGTGGCCGCTATGCCGAGCCTGCGAGATTTTGTCATGCAGGCGCAGAGCGATGCTCCTACCGACGAGCTGCAAGAACTGTCGGCTGCATTTGAAGACGCAACAAAGGCTCTGGCCGCATTCCGCAACAAGCACTTGGCCATTGTCACACGCTACATCATCATTCCGTCGCGACAGAAAGCTGCAAGGGAAGCGAGCAACGCTTCTGATGCGAAAACCTGCCCCCTGCGTGGTTTGGCCGGCAATCCATCGAAGAAGGACTCAGCGGAACTGCTTACAGGCACTGGTGGCACCGAGCTTCTGCCATTCCTCAAGCATACCCGCGATGAGACGCTGCAAGCTGGTGTTCTGACGCCGCCTGCGTCCAGAGACGAATAACGATTTACGACGTTCAACGAATAAAATAATCTAGATTAGCAGTTTATTTTCGAAAATACAACAAAATGCAAGAGAGACAACAATGTGCAGTTTGTGTCCTGAAACCCGTCATTGCATCACGGATGTGCCTTGAGTTGGCCTGGCGCGAAGGATCGGGATGCAGGAACGCCTTGACACTGACACGCTTCCCTGCATTTGCTGTAGCCGTATGGCTGCCTTGTGAGGCGCATTGGGCAGGGAGCAGTGTGCAGTTTGCAAACGAACAAAATGCTACAGACCGCCTTTCTTCAACGCAGATATCGAATTGATTTCATTTCTAACATACTTTCTTTTCATGTCCGTTCAGCACATACACAATGCTCTCCTTTCTCGACCTCCCCGAGAGCGCGCGCACACTCGTCTACGAGTACGCGCTCGTGCGCTTCGAGCGCAACTGCCCCATCGACCTAAGCTACTGGCAGAAGAGGTCGTTTCAAACGCTTGAGGAGCAAGAGTACCAATTGCGACGCGGGATGCACCAATGCTGGCGGCGGGCCAACACCTATGAGCCGCACAACCGGACATGCGTCTGTGAGCCACTACCGCTGGCTCTTTTAAGAGTGTGCCGGACGGTTCACACCGAGGCAGTCCGGGTGCTCTACAGCGAGAACAAATTTGTGTTGCGAGGCCGGACGTTTACCTCGAGACTGATTTTCGGCGAGATGAGCTACGACAACCACCATGATGACTACCGACTGCAGCGTCTGCCACCCGCCATCCAATTTGCACCATTGCTCGGCGAAATCCCATTGTACGGACTTGCCAACATGCGCTCACTCTTGATCAGGCTTAACTGCTGGCCGTGTCCATTAGGCCACGAGGAGGCCATCTTTACAGACTGGTACCACGATAATCCATTTGAGGACTTTGATGACGAGTCGGCGAACCCCACGAGCTTTTGTCGGTTCTGCAACATGCGGTCCGACCGCGCAGACGATCCTCTCTTTTTAACAGAGACAGAAGAAGGAGCGAAGTTAACGCAGAATCTTGCCAAGAATAAGGCAATGCTCAAGGTCTGGGACGATGTGTGTGAACGACTTGGACTCGCCCTCAAACAAAATCCACACGATCGGCCACAACTCGACCTGACGTTTATCTGCGATGTGGACAGCGCAGAAGACGCCGAGAGAGTGGTTGCCCCATTAAAGCAAGCAGTTATATCCTCCGCCGGCACACGACTCAGGAACTGTACGATTCGACTCGGTCGAGACCGACAGGATGCCGATCACACTGCAGTAGCAAGGCGCACTGTCCAGACCTTGAAAACCGGTGTCGAAGTCCATGAGGAGGCAGGGGACATAACAGACACCCGACACATCTTCCCTTTCAAGCGACTCCCGGCCGAGCTTCGCATCAAAATATTGGAGTACACCGACCTGGGCCGACTACAGAGAGCCTTCTTTCGCAATGGCCGCCAGTTCTTCGCAAGCACAAACTATATGGGCGTCGCCTGCTGCAACGCCTGCACATTTACACGCATGGACTGCTGCTGCCCGCGTTACTATTCTTCTGTGTCAGTGCACTGCAAGTGTGCCTTTTTGCCCACGGAACTATTCAAGGTGGACCGCCAAATGTACCACGAGACAGCCCAGGATATGTTTTACAGCAAAGCCAGCCTCGAATACCACAGCGACAACTTTGACATAACACTCCAAGCCCTGAAGCGAATGACACCAAACACGCTCAAACTCATCACAAGGCTCAAGTTTGTCGTCTCTACCGAGCAGTTCCGCATGTGGAGGAAGCCGGGCCACCGGATGTACGTTGACTCGGACGATGAGGAGGATAGTGACATCCCCTCTTTTGTGTGGACACCCAACCCATACCGTGGCGACAAGACCTGGGCACCGCTGGTTGCTTTTATCAGCGACAACATGGACGTCTCTCGGTTGTCTATCCGGCTCAACTTTATCGACTGCGTCTGGGACAAGTTTGAGAGTTACCTCATGAGCGACGACACGGACGACCTGCATCACGAGTTCCACGATGCCTACTGCATGTACATGGACCTGGTCAATGAGGTTTGTACACTTGAAGATCTGAAAGGGTTTGCCATTGACATTTCCGTCTTTGAGAACATGGAGCACTGGTTTGTACGCCAGGTTCTCGGTGACCGGGACCCGTACAAGGGTGGTGTGACGGAAGAAGAGATTGAAAAGATGCACGCAAACAAGAGAGGCCGACGGGCGCACCGGTTCATGCCCGTGTATCACAGCACCAACATACCATTGCCAAACTCAAGTTGGGTGCCGCCTGTGGAAATGGGTAGGGAGTTGGACACAGAGGCAGGTGCGAGTTAGAGTAGAAGCAGATAAAAAAACTGCAATACTTGAATGCCAGCTCCCACCAGCCTCTTTTCATGTCTCAGTGGAGCGCAGAAGGTCTAGTGGCTTCAGGATATGTTTCTCTGGCAACTGACATTTCGCTGGCTATGTTGTATGGAAGCTCAATGAGGCACTTTGATATCAGTCTAAGTGTCAGGGTTCTGCAGTTGGCCCTGTAGGACGAGCACCCGCTGTCTTTAGTCATTTTCTTTTCATAGATTGAAATGAATAGTGGAACATGGTTTTTGTTTTGCTTTATGAATTTTTTATATTTTTATAATATTTTTATTCATATTTTTCGTAGAGGTATTTTATATTATTTACTGGTGGTTTTTATGTACTTTTTATATGTAAGTGACATATAAAAGGTACTAACTTGGGACGGTCCAAAAGGGGGGGTGGACCAGAAGTAGGGTGGGTTACTTACAGAGTACTTTGTACTTCTCTTTTTTGTCTTGTCATTTTTTGTGCCTTTATTTTGACGCGACTACCCATTCTTGAGGCCAAAGAAGGACGTGATTTTCTGGCTGTTGCCGCTTTTGTCGTCCTTTTTGCTTGGTGTGCGAGCCGTTGCTTTGAATCCTTTGTCCTTGTTCACCTTTCCTGTGATTTCCTTCCCCGTGACCTGTGTGCTCACCGTCTTGACAGGCGTCGTGGGGGTCGCTGCTGTTGCTATTGTTGATGCCGCTTTCGTGTCTTTTGTGTCTGTCAACGGCGACGCCAGTCTCACCCTCTTTGACGGCTGCTCGGCATCAATTTCTGCTGCCTCTTCCGCTTCTCTCTTTTCTCTCTTCTCCCTTTGCTCTCTCGTTTCGGTTTCCTCCATCTTCTCCGTCTTCCCCCTAAAGAAATTGGCAATATTCGACTTGTTGCTCGCGCTGGCCACCGGCACAATAAAACTCGGCGAGCTGTTCCCGGCCTTGTTTACTTCCTTGCTGACAACATCCACAATCAGGGATGCACCATCGTCGTCGTCCATCCGCGGCCACGGCCTCAAGAGTAACTGCAGCTCGGGAGTCCACGTGTCGCGCGCCGGGTCCAGCCACTTTTCGAGTTCCGGCGACTGGTAGTCAAACACCACCGGCATGCGGTCGTGCAGGAAACGCAGCGACGCGTTCGAGTCGGTCGTGATGATTGTGTAGGTGTAGGTGCGCCCATTCTCGCCGTCGTAGTTGACGCTATCCCACAGCCCCCCCAAGAGCAGTGGCAGTCCATCCCGTCGCCGGATGTAGTGCGGCACGCGCTCTTTGGGCCCCGTCTTGAGCCACTCGTAGAAGCCCTGGGCCACCACGATGCACCGCTTGCGTCCTCGCAGCGACGCCCACATACTTGAGCCCGACCCAGGCGCCAACGAGTCCGCCCGGCAGTTGATCGTCTTGAGCATCGTCGCGTAGTCTGGCCGTTTCTTCATCCACGACGGAACCAGGCCCCACTTCATCACTTGTAACTGGAGGTGCGGCCCGTCTTTCGCGGACTTGTCCGTCTTCTCCGTCTTCTCCGTCTTTTTTTGCTTGTCGTGTGTAGGAAAGACAGGCCGCAAAATCACACCGTGATAGCCAGGCGCAAAGTTGTAGGACGGCTGGAAGGGGGCATCTCCAGTGTCCTTGGCCTCGTCTGTGTCCTGTGCATCTTGGGCGTTGCCATCTTCGTCGGCACCTTGATGGTCTCGTTGCCCATCATTTGCATAGCTTCTTCCGCTGCTTCGTCCGTGTTGTTGTTGTTCGTGGAAATCGTCGGCAGGAAGCCCGTGCTGTTCCAGGACGTCATGCACCTGGCCATAGCGCTGGAGGTTGATGTGTTAGTGGTCGGCAAATTAATGACTGAACTACTTCTGGTGCAAAGCAACTTACCAGAGCCAGAACGTATCTGCCGCACATTCTGATCGTTTTGATCGTTTTGCGTGATGTTGCGATGTCGCGCCGTCGAGAGGAGGTGTCGTTGCATTCACGATTCACGATTCATGGCAGGAACGACCTGGGTCCCATTCACTGGAGCTGGGCTTCAGCGTGTGGCGATGACGTGGGTGCCTGCTAAAAGTACAATTTACAGCGCGCTAACACAACGGTGCTGTCAAGCTGGATGACTAAGCTGAAAGACAACCAACGACAACGTCTATTTGTTTTGCCCCTTTCTTCCGGTCTGTTGTCAAGCCTTTTGAATTGAGTTGACATTTTGATGAGAGTTAATTTATATTTTCTCTACATTTTATTTGGTCGTACAAGCTGTTGTTTATTTTTTCAAATAAGATAATAGAAGTTCCTATGAGAACCAACACACAATTCCATAAAAAACCAACAATTCGTACATCATTGGCAGTATGTAAGGCTTGAACAATCAAGTGCAGATGAACGGACGCGGTCCTGTTTATTATTAGTTTAAATTGCACAGAATACTTCGTGGACAAGCACGTCATTGACTCACCCGGAATGGTGTACTCTCCCTTCATGGGATAGATGTTGATCAAAAGACCGGGATCTGACGACTTGTAGATGCCGGGAATGCTGTACGTCGTCGGCTTTTGAGCACCTTTGCCGCCGGTAACATTGATTTGTGCACACTCCATGTACAACTGGGCACCGTTGACCGAGCGTGCGCCGTGGAGGGCAATCATCTCTGCCCGCAAAAGGTATTGGCCGTCCTCCAGGCAGTCGGGGATGGTGATGATCTGCTTGCCGGCATTGTTGATGACTGTGTCTGTGCCCCAAACGCCATTGTTGTAGCCTTGTTCCATGATCTTGAACCTGATGGGAAAAATGTCAGCCCTGCGTCTCCAAGAGACAATCGTATGTTGCTCAGTTGTTGACTTACCACCCGGCACCGACACCAGAGTCTTTGGTGGCATCGGCCACTTTCTTCATGTACGCCATGACGGGGCCCTGCATTGTTAGTTTGGCACAAAATTTAGGATAGATAACCAAGCTTATTTATTTGAAGCTCAGACACTCAGACTTACTTTGTGACCAGCATCCATCACATCGTTGGCACCGGCTATCATGTGGTTAGTCTAGTGCATAGGAATGCTAATACTTATTATATGCTGAGAAATCAACTCACATGTAAGAGTGTGACGCCACACGGCCGTGACGTTGCTGCCCGCAGTCACATCAATGATCTTGGCCGAAGGCTGGGTTGGATTCGGCGGTCCATTGCACGCAAGGTTGCTGGACGTGACATCTGTCTGGGGCTGAAACAATGTCAGTGGACGAAAAGCCAAGCAGTCCTCGTAATGGGAAACTCACTCCATCATAAGAAGGGTCGCGGACCGTGTCGTGAATATGTCAAACTGAAAGGCCGGATATCCAACAAGAAGCAAAATCAGTAAATCAGTAAATCAGTAGCAGTAGAAGAGCAGAATATTAAAGTACAGCTGGAAATAAGACATAATAGAAGGTTAAATGGTGCTGAAGGGTGCCATCACCGTTCACTCTAACCCATCTCCATGTCCATGGCATCGCCGTCACTCGTCGTGTCACTAGAGTCCTCCAGCAGCATCTGGAACTGCAGCCGTGACGATGCAGTGGCTGTATCACCGGAGTCGTCAATGGAGTCACCATGAGCCATCGAGTTGTCATTGTCAAACGTATAGTAGCCGGGCAGCTCGTACAGTCCACTGCTGCCGACACCGGTGACAGAATCCCCGCTCATCATCCGCCGTGGCCGGGGTCGACTCTGTGTCCGCTGCCGTCTGCGCCTCCGACGAGCCGCCAAGGCGATGGGGTCTGCCGTCACTGGCGAAGGCGTAGGTGAACCACTCGTGTCGTCACGGTAGCCATCGGCCGACCCAGACCGCGACGGGCAGTGGCTGCGTCGAGTAACTGGCTTGGTATACGGTTTATGCAGTGTCGGTGCTAGAAGATGATGATGGTAATGTGCCATCATGGCCGAGTGGTCCATATCCATGGGCCGGCGGTAGGCCATCTTGCGGCGCGGCGAGGGGGACTCGACAGCACGCCCAGCAGCTGCAGCAGACGAACCGGCTGCACCGCCACGACGGATCTGTCGGCCACGACTGCGGCTGACACTCCGGCAGAGCCAGCTGCCGCTGTTGCTGGTGGCCGAAGGAGTGGTAGTGGCAGTACCCCACCACTCATGCGGCGATGACGGTCGAGAAACGTGCTGCATGGACGAAGCCACGGAGGACGAGCGCGTGTGCGGCCGCGATGACTGTGAAGATGCTTTGCGGACGGCCGCTACAGCTGCCGCGGCCATTGCAGAAGCCGCCCCTATCGAAGGCGACCGGTGCCGACGGCGGCCTCGGAACGTGCCGGAACTACCGGAGGGCGTTTGCTGGCGTGGACGAGGATTGTTGTGCCGCGTGCGAGGCGGCGGATGGTATGGACGGTGCACCATTTGCTGTGATGCCGTCATTGTAAGTGATAGAGGGACGGGCGGAGGGCTGCGGCGCCGGTGCCGTCCGCGCTGATGGTAGAATGGATAGTGCAGCTCCGGATCATCGACCGCCATGGCCAGCATTGGAGTGGCCATGGTGGCCGTAGTCGCGGACTGGTCCCGGATGGCTGCCTTCTCTTCCATGGGAGTTCGCGTCATGATAATAGGCTCAGGGCTGTGGCAGAGCCTTTTGCGGAGAAAGAAGGACATTCGATGACGCAAATGTTATTCTGAAGAGTGCGAGCTAGGGTTGTTGTTATTTATCAGGGTCGGTTCGAGAGAGAGAACCGAGAGAACCTGGGTGATGGGAATGGTGTTACAAGAAGGAAATACTGTTCTACAATTGTCGGATGTTGTTATTGGTTTTGTTGTTGGACAAGAAAGGATGAGAAAAAGAGTCTCGACTGAGACATGGGTTGTTGTCGGTTTCTTTTTATGAATGTTGGCAGTCCGCGGGTCTTGGCTGCCTTGTGTGTGCATGTGTATGAGTTAAAATAAGTGAGTTGGGTTGCGAGTTTCATAAAGGTGTGTACACCCCATTTGTCCATTTGTCAACTCCTTCCTTTCCCCTCTCTCCTCTCTCCGACTGTACTTTGTACACATCCCCGATATAAGAATACAGAAACACACAGACGCACTAGAGTCACAAAACAAAGCGAGGCATTGCAATGCTTGTCATTGCTTTTTGGTTGCCTTTTTGGTTGCAACTCGGTTCCCCAAGGGCGCATCCGCCGGTTTAGGCAGTGTGTTTGTGACAGTTTTGTGTGAGGTTGTTGTCAATAACGAGTGACAAAGGGATGTGGCATGTCCCGCGTCCGACTCGCCTAACTCATCTAGTTTCCTATTTTCTTGTGCCTGCTCCTTGGGACGTGATCCCTTCTTTGTTTGTAGAGTCGCACTTCTTTTTTTTTCTGCTGGAAGCTTCCATTCCGCCCTTGCTTTGCTCTGTTGCTTTCTTTCATCTGTTGCTCTTTTTGGCCGTTAATGGCCGTTGGTTTCCGGATCTCGACCAAGCCAGGCCTCAAAGATAAACCAAGGCAGAACCCCAGAAATCCAGACATGAGAAAACAAAGGGTGTGATGAAAAAAGAAAGATACCGTTTGGAATTTGGAACGGCGTTATCTTTCGAGGTGGACGAGTCGGAAATGGAATTAGATCTTCTCATTGATAATGGCGAAAGTGAGGGGAAGCCTTGCCGATTGGTACGATTTCGCGTGAGCCTTGGCTTACAACTTGGCCAGCCTACACCTAGGCTGCCGCTATTTTCTCTCACCCTCCATCTCATTGCAAGTGCCCTTGACAGTGCAAGAAGAACTGCCATTTGTTGACCGGGACTCTGACCCGGGGCTGTGGTCGTTTTCAAGGCAGACTAACAGGCGGAACATAAAGTGGTTAAGTGGACGAGATCGGGGGACAGCTCCGCGTGCCAGTTTCGTGGTTTTGGACTGCGCCCCCGGTCAAATCGTGGTCAGCCGCACGTTTTTGACTTTGACTCAACGTTGAGATGGCAGCCATCAGCCATTTAGTCCACTTTGGAGTCAGGCTAGCATTGTACCTTGTGACCTCGACCACCAAGGACATAGAAATGAGGGATAGACAACAAAAGGCCTAAAAGGCCCAAGAATAACCACCGATGATCGAATGCGGGTGTCTGGAGCGGGCTTGAATCTGAAGTGCGGAAATGTTGCTTGATGTTTTAAGCCGAGCTGTCAAACTGTTCTTCAGCCTTGCCACCAAAGCGGAGCATTGCGGCAACGACATCTATCAATAGCAGCGATATGTTCGGGGCCGACCGAGAAGCAAAACGAGGCGAAGCTCGAGAACACAAGTGACGTCCCTTGTGACAATTGCCACAATTGTCACTGTCCACTGTCCGAATCTCGGAGCCTTCCATTTCAGCTCGAGGACATGACGTCGGTCGGCTCTGGCAAGTATCACGTAGTCGACTGTTTCTGTGACCGAGTTTGGTCGGTTGGTCCAAAGGAGAACTGTGTTCCAAAGGAACGATGTGTGTGATGCATGTGGTGTGTATGATGAGTAGAATGCTTTCATTTCGTTAATTTTTGTGTCTTCTTGCGTGGCCATGGCGCCTTCTGTCTCCCAGGCGCCGGCTCTCGTCGTCAAACTCGTTATCTGTACACAGCGACTTGGCTTTTTGTCCTTCGTTCCGCACATTCTCCTCTAAGCAACCAGCTTCTTGACCGTCCGTGCCATCTCGGCCCGGTCGACATCCTTGCCGTCTAGAGGGCCACCAGGCGCCACCAGCACCTTGATGACATCACCCGCCCTGACGGCACCGCCAGCCGCCTCCTCCTTGAGCTTGGCCAGCACTTCCTTGGCTGCCGCCTCCACTTCGGCAGGGTCAACCTTGACGGAGCCGCTGTCGGCGTACGCCTCCAGAATCTTAATCTGCGACTCCTCCTTCTCCACCAGATCCTCGCGACCGGCCTCGCGGAACTCTGCCACGGCGTCCTGCGATGCCTTGGCCGTCTTGCGCAGCAGAGCCACCACTTTGGCGTTTGTGTTGACCGGGTTGGCTGTCTTGCTGGCGTTGAGCGTGGCGGCCATGATGCCCCGCAGCACCGTCAGGCGCGCCTTGTCCTTGGCCTTCATCGCCTCCTTGAGGTCGCCCCGGAGCTTGACCAGCAGCGGCGGCGGCGGTGCGTCCTCTTCCGAGGAATACATGCGGTGCTGGGTGCAGCAGCGTGTGGCGTTGGCAGCGACGGCAAACTGAGAGGAGAGCACCCGGGAGGGCGCGGCAGCGGTCAGCCGCGCGACACTGAGTCTTGAGGCCATCTTGGGAGGTGGGTTGTGTGGGGAGGTCGTCGAGGAGCAGCAAAATGACTTCGGCAGCGGTTTGTAATGATTCAGACTTCGTTGGGGGTATTGCGCGTGGTCAGGTAGTTGTCGTTGTTACTTCGTAAACGGTGGTATGAGTTGAGAGTTTGCCGACCTAAAATTTTGCTCCCAAGCTGCGAAAGGCTCCCGAATTGGCCAGTCAGATAGTCAGATTGCGGTGTTGCACCAACACGCCTAGGGCCGGCCTAGGGCGGGAAGGCGGTTGAAAAATAACGGGTCGAGTGTGCCATTGGAGAAGCAAAAAGATGCGCTATTTCGAGCTGCCAAAGCTGCTCCATATCGCGGCAAGACCACACACACTTGTGCGCTAATAATGTCAGTAGATCACGACCTGCCAGAGATCTGCTTTGTGATGAACGCCCAATTGGGCACCAAACGCGCCTATTAGAATAATCCGATCTGCGAAATTCTGTCATATTGGGATGGCATTGGCCGTCTGAGGCATACGTCGTTTTTGCTGAAGAGCTGCCGACCCGCCTGGAGCAGGCTCCAAAGATTTGAAGTAAAGGGGACAAAGTGAAGCGAGCATGTCGGTGGGCAATAAGCCGGCGATGCAGTTACCCATAACGGCCAGGCACAAACGCGTCTTGGGGATCCATCTGAAGTAGAGAACAAAAATGTCTCCGTGATGTTTGACTGGCCAGTCAGTCACCTGACGGCTGGAGGAGCAACAGGGGGCTGCTTCGCGGATGCTCCCCGAGATCAGACCGTGCTCCAGATGGGCCTTGATGCCCTGGCTAGCGCGTGTTTTTGTCGTCTTTTGTGAAGCCGAGTGGCCCATCCGGCATAGCTCGAGCTTCAAGTCCCGTCAACGGTTAGCTGAAAACTGGAGATAGGCTGCCGATACATCGTAACTCGGAAGATATCACAAAATACGGAACACGGCATGATAAAACGTACCTGTGCGAGTCTGTCGCCCACCTGTCAGAACAAACGCCTCGGTCTATCCACAGGCAAAGTTTGACAAGATTTCATATCATATGCCGACCTTGTTTCCTCCAATGTTCGAGCCTCGTTGTTTTGATGATGGAAATGGCCTTCGATGAAGATAATTTGAAGCTTGATGGATCAGCGGCAGTCGGTTCCGTTTTTGTGACGCCCTCAACTGATCGAGGCGCGTCGTTCGCCCGAGAGCGAATGCCCCTTGTGTGCTCTGGGTCACCGTTGTGAGAGGTCCCAGATAGAGCTCCACCCACACTAACACCCTCCCAACTGGAGATCAATTTAAACAGTGGTCTGTCAGACATGGATGTGCTGTGAAGGAGAGCTGACCACCACTCGCTGCCATCCCTTCTTCGGCGTTCATGTGCCAGACGAGTCCTCGTGTTTGTCAAGCCATGCTGTGGGCACGGTCGAGTAAAGGCGATGGAGGATGGGAGATGGAGAAGACGAGGCGAAGGAAGCCACAACGCTGCATGCAAGCAGCAGCCCGTTGGGCAGAAACCCGCTTGATATCCTTGTCGTGAACATGGAAGATCGGACTGGGCCTGACTATGCGAGGAGGGATGATCCGCAAGTGAACTCCCGGCCACAGGCCAGGCCCTCTTCCGTCGACACCCTTCCCATGCTAAAGCTTGGCTTGCCCAGGCAGGCCGACGTGTGGGTTGTTGGGTAGCTTCTGACAGGAGAGATGGCAAAGCCTGGCCGGCGGCTATCTGGTTAGGCCAACCACCTTGTCGTAAATTGTGACAGGCGGCAAACAAGGCATTGTGACGAGATCTATTGCCATGTTAGCACTGCCATCTTCGTGGGGGAAATGATATGTTTGGATGCTCCTCTTACTTTTGTGATTCCTCCTCTTCATTTCCTTGACCCAGCACTTCCGTATGCGGAGAACCTGGCCCCGTTGCGTATCTGTTCTTGCTGAAAGGTGGGTGTCGAGCGAGAAGGATATCGTCCATCCCTTGTCACTTTTTTTCGTCCTTAAGATAGTTTTTGTCGCCTGTTGTGACATATTACCCCTGAATATGAAATCGGCAAGAGCGTCGGAATTCGCTCATAATGGGATGCACCTTCCACCTTCCACCCCGTACTTTGAATCTAGTGATTCGCTCCTTCTCTTCCGGCCCCCCAACACACTCGCTTTTCCCCAATGCTCAATACACACCATCGGGCATTACTGCACCCATTGCTCCTGCCATTATCAGATATAGGGCCGCAATTCGGCGCCGTACGCTGCCATGGAAGGTGCGACTTTGCCTATTGCGGCCACGCCTTCCACATACATCAACCTCCTCCAACGCAGCTTCCTTCCTTTGAGAGAAAAGATCAATTTGATCTTTGTCATCCATCTCGCCGTTCGGCCTCACTCCTTTTGTCTGATCTCTTACAAGCCATTTCAAAACAACAACAATCTCTCAACACACACGCACAGCACTCGATTCGAAAAAGCACCACACGCATACCCAAAGGTCGGGCTAAGCTTTGAGCTTGAAAGAAATGTATGAATTGTCTATTGTCTATTAGCAAATGGCAAGAGGCTCGCATATTTGTATATAATTGCTACCATGGAAAACGCAATGCTATGCAAAAAGCCAAAAAAAAAAAGCAAAAACCGAGAACAGAACAGAAGACCAGCTAACTGTAAAAGTGGCTAGTACCATGAATCGAAGTCGATGAACGCAGCAGAGGAGCTCCGCAAAGGTGCTCCAGACGCACATTTCACCCAGCCAAGGGTCCGTTTGAGAACAAGACAGAAAGGCTTCGGGCCTGCTAACATGCCTCGACACTCCTCGGCATGCGCCATTGTAAGCCAAGATTCCATCATGGACGCTTCCGCCCGATGCACACATATCTGAAAGACGGCCGAGTGTTAGTATCTGCCCCTTATTGTATAGAAGATTTGGAAGATGGGCTTATTGGAAAGACTCACAATGGAAAGTATGCCTAGATAGGAACCGACAAAAAAGGCGTTAGCTGATCATCGACATAGACACTGCAGAACCTCAACGGTATATCAAAATGGCAAGCAAGCTGGAAGGCCGTTGAAAGTCATATCCTCCGAGTCAAGCCTCATCCCAATCTATGCCATACCTTCATTGCTGGGTTGCTTGCTTCTTGTCGAGCTTGTGCGATCAACACCTGTGCTTGGTCGAAGGGCATCCTGTGAGTTCACCCAAGAGATATATCGTCAGCCTAGAATAATAAACTAACACCACCAGGCTTTATGTACCAGGTCTCTCGCCGACACAACCGCGGCTTTCGGGCTAAAAAGCATTGGAAACAGACTCACCCTAATCTTTGCGTAAAGATGTACATCGCCTGTGATGACAACAATCGTTGTACGTTCTCCCGGTTTATTCGTCCAACTTGGTTCATCCGAGGATCTGCAATACTGACGTTAGAATAGGAGGCAAATCTCGGGGGTTTCTTTGAAATACGTTATTCTCTTACCGGTCGGCCACCCGCACATCGGCATTTGTATACAATTCGTCTCGACGTCCACGAATCCGGCATGGCGTACAAGCTCTTTCATCCGGAGCGGTACCCTCGGGTCTTTGACATCGCTGGCACCCTGCAAGTATAACTCGGACCACTGACTGAGTCCACTTCCTGTTTCGCATCGCCGCCAGTTAGTATAAGCTCTGTGCACAACAAGCTCCCTCGCCTTGCCGGCATATACTACTCACTGGGTGTCAAAGATCCGTTGTCTGATTGCGCATTGAAGTATATCTCGACGATTTGGCACCAGCCTCCAGGTCGTATTACCCGGTGCATATCTTTCAGGTAACTTCTCCATCGCCCCGCGTTGATGCCTCCAGCAACCATCTGACTGTGTACTAGATCGAACTCGCCCGTGTTAAATGTGAACCTGTGGAGATAATTCGTGGTCAGAAATGCACAACTCCAAATATCACAAAGGTGTGCACAACCGTGCCAACAATGGGTCCGTACCTCTTGTTCAGGTCGTCTACCTGAAAACCAAGATTGGGCAAGTCGACATATTGATCCATATGGGGGCTGACATCGATTCCGAGAACCTATTATGAGCAATGGGTCAGCATGTGCATATCCTCGCCATACCCTCTTGTCCTTCTTCCGTCGAAAACAAGCATTCGCTGCAAGCTGCCGTCTCCGAGAGAGACTTTGTCCAAGTCCAGCCATCGCCGCCAACGAGGTTAATGACGTCTTCTCGTGGACAGAGGCAGGCTAAACGCGGCCTGGGTCACAGATTCGAATACCTCGTGACCGACAAACCCACGAGTTGCAAAGATTTCGGCGGCACAACTCAAAACATGGAGAAGCCTAATGAATACATACCTCGCATTCCGGATACAATGCGGCAACCTCGGCTGCCCAAGCTCCTGTGCCGAAGCCGCAGTCGAGAACTTTTCTCGGTTCAATGGGTGGGAAAATCAAACGGTCGTCGAAAACTTTTCTGAACGCTTCGTGAGCAACCTGCAGCCGTTCAACTTCATCCTGTCTACAAGTTAGCAATGACATATCCTGCGGCTCGCTTTTGGTGCTCTTTGGTGCTGCCCCTCTCGATCCTGGGTGATGCGAAAATGCAATTGCCAGAAAGAGGGCCGGTCAATACCTCGTCTATGGGAGAGAAATACACGTTGTTCTGTAATGAGTAACGCTGGTAGTCTCTTCCGTGGATTGTGACGGTTTGTATGTATATCTCATCCAGAGGAACGGTCTGATCGTAACTGTTGCTGTCAGTATTGGTTTTGCTAACTTTATCAAAGGGGCGTGCAACAAAACAAAAACAAAAACAAAAAACTCAAGAACTCGGTTGCTATTACCTCTCGGCTGCCATCGCGGCGAAATTGTGCAAGTCTACCAAGCGTCACAAGAAGTTGGCACCGGTGCTGCATTCAAGAGACGAGATCCCACGGTTTTTTTTTTCTGCGTGAAGGAGACGAAGAGACTGTTGTCAAGAGTCTAAACAGCGATATTTTGAGTGCTCTTTGTCGACTACCAATATGGACGTGTGGCTAGCAACCTGCCCGTCACGAAGAAAAAGACTTGCTGGCGGGTAGTCGGCTTGAGGGCTTAAAGACTCAGAGCCATATCTGTTAGTCCCCTGGGGCTGTCGAACAGCTATATTTCTGCAGAAAAAAAGCTGGCACATTTCTACTCCTTTTTCATGGAGGGTGTATTACCGCCTGAAGGGCAACACAATTTCCTGGAAGTGGACCCTCTCGACCTTGCCAGGTAGCTTAGATTGGGTGACCAGTGCAGGAGGCTTTCACTCCCCATGATATCGCCGTCGATCTTCACTTTAGGGGCACTTACAGCCGGGAACAGACAGCCCACGGCCGCGGGAGCTTGGAGTGTGCCTCGCTCCTGGACGGATGTTTCAGTGAGAGACATACTACCCTCACTCCTGGGATGCAGCTCTATATACAAGGTAAGATATTTATGTCTTCTTTCTTTGTCATGTCCTATTGCTTGCTTCTTTGTCTGGATGCGAGGGTTTTCATTTTCCTACCCGAGCACATCTCCAATAAAGAGTAAAAAGCTGACAGCATCGATTTATTCTGTTTCTTAGGTCTCTCTCAGGTTCTGACCTCCATCCCAACTGGCGACATGCCACCCCACAGAGTTACACTACTCACATACATGTGCTTCGCCGCCCCTCCCACGCGTCCAGTTGGGGGCCACAACGCCACGCCGACGGGCCCAAGTATCGAAATAACAGCCACTCTTGTTTGTGTGGAGGCCAAGTCAGGTCCAACAGAAGGCCACCTCTCGACCCGACCACCAGGCTAGTGGTTCCGACCGGTTTTGCGAGTTTGTGAGGGTGTATTGCTGCCTGAATAATGGAAGCCACAGTCATATCCTATGATATGTCGAGGCTGCTATCTCTCTTCTTTCGGATGGGAAGACGCTTTTGGCGAAGAAGCCGGTGTTTGGGAGGTACTACTAGGCACGAGAAACATCGTTTGGCGCATCTGACGGGATCACCGCCTCTTACAAGCCCTCGCTATATGTGCGGCTTCCACGCTGGTGGCGGCACTGCGTCCTATCTCAAGAGACCAACGGGAGTGTGGGTGGTGCTGTGTCCTTTGCTTTGCTGGCAACACTTTGAAGTCCATTTGCCTAGACCTGGTCTCGGTTTAATGTGCAGCCCCTATTTTATGGACACGATCACCTTTCTCGGATTGAAGAAGGAGGGTCCAGTTGGCTCGACTAAAGTTTGAGGCCACAACCTTGGCTTGGTCCTTGTCGCTGGAGAGTTTATTGCAAGGTTCCACCCCACACACCATCTTGTGTTCTGTCGCCTTTTCCTCCCTGGTCCTTGTTTTGGCATAACACCGGTAGGTCCACTATTTGCTTCCACACACTCCAGAACTGTGTTTCCTTTTGTCATTTTCCTTGCCATGTCTCGCAGACCGCCAGGTTGAGAGTTCAAATGGTTCAAATGACTTGCTGTCGCCACATCGCGCACAATATTTTGCAAGGGTCTAACTGACGGCGTGAATAGTGGAGTACCCTGTCTTCCGTTCTGCTCCCTTTCCTCACTCTGCAGCAATGTTTCAAACTCCTTGATCGCGGCAGGTATTCCTGATACGGAAGATACAAAGTATGGCGACACGGCTAGTACTTGTACCCGTGCTTTGTCTATATTGTCACAACATCAAAATCGAGTGTCGACCTAGCAAATCTCCCAGATATACGACCAGGCATCACAGTTTTCCAACAGCGCGGCGCAAAATTTACCAGCGCGTGGCGCGGGTAGCAATACTTAACTGGACCTGGACCTTTTCCTCCTTGCAAGAGAGCCGCAGCCGACACTGCCGCGCACCCACGCAACGCACGTCTGCTGTGAAAAGCAGAGAAAGGGATCGCCGACAAAACGGTCTCTTTTTGCAGTGTTATGAGTGGGGTGTATCTCACTTTGTATGTACCCGTACAGTGTACATACATATACAGCGCAGTGCATAAGTCGAAAAGGAGCACAAAACATTCCGCTCTGCATTGGGGAGTTGCACAGCTACAGAGGCTTGTGTTTCCTCGGGCAGCAAATGCTTGGAAATGGGAACGATACGAAAGCCTCTCAGAAAAACCCGAGGACATGGACTTGGGATTCAGAATGGCAAAATCGGCTTCGGCCCCGCCAGGGTGTTGCCGTCCTTTGGTGTCTTTTGGGGTTTGCTTAACCTTGAACGGGCAAGGAAAACAAAAAAAGAAAGGGGCGTTGACCCAAAAGAAACAAAACGAAAAAGTCCCTAGAAGATTTGCTCACCGAGAAATGGGGACTTCTTCTAGGGGAGGCAGGGTCCCATCTGTCGGTCAGACAAGCGCAATTTCTCTGATCATATCATTATTTCCCGGTTTCTTGGTTCAGCGAAGCCCGCAAGGGTTTGGTGCGGTAGAACAAAATTTTGTTCTGGTCGCTGCAAACACATTTCTATTGCAGATTTTACATGGCACATCCATGTCAACGAAGGGGTGTTGGGTCCCCCGAAGAAAAACGTGGGCGGGGCCTAGTCACCGAACTAGAACGTCATTTTGTTCTGGTGGAAGAATAAGGCAAATTGTCTCTCAACTTCTTTGAAAGGTGAGTAGCCATTGTTTACCCCGTGAACTAGCCCCAGCAACCTCATATGTGTACTTCATACTTCACAAACTCAATCCAGTGCAATCATTTGCGTCTCTCTGCCGTTACTAATTCCGCTCTAACTAACATGGCAGCAAGAGAACAGACAGAGCAGACCCTCGGACTCCGAACCAGCCAAAATTGCTGGCGGGCAAACTACACAGTGATCATCCCAAATCCCGCGGTTGCATATGGGGACGAGCTCGTTTTTACACTGGTCCTGCGTCCTGCTACGCCGTTCCTACACATGCTTGAACACGATATACCACAGTAGAGACCGGCCGGCAAACATACACAGACCGAGCAGCAAGTCATTTTCATCTCGTCGTCCAGCTACCCACAGCACTCCTCGCGTCCTCACCGGTTGAAGAATGCCCTGCAAAGCAACGTCATGAGCGCAACGCTGCACCTCGGGAATGCCTGCAGAAGCAGATCCTTTCTTTATCTTTGCTTCTTCGAACTGTATCGTTTGCATTGACGGCAAGGGGAGAAATCCTACAACGAAATTCAATATTCCCCATGCTGGAGTTTCCAGCGATTTTCCAGCGATTCCAGCACAATGGTCACGGCTAGCAAGGAGCATCTTTCGATGGGCCAGGCGACCCTGGGCTGTTCTGGCTCCGCCCCTGGCGTCACGCCAAAAAGCCTGAAACTTGGCCTTGCGGGACGAGATGCGGCACTAGGCCCTCCTCAAGCGAGCACACTAGCCGTCCAGGGCAGGCACGAAGACACATACGGCAAGGCGCCATGATGAACGGAATAAAACACGACACGCGTGTGCTCCATCTCAGGAGGAGGATACGATGGAAGAGCAGATGTCCTTTCCAGTGGGTTAAATCAGGTTCCGCAGGTCGCAAAATACTTTGACTCCTTTTCCCAAGGACAGGGACATCTTCTTGGCCACCTCGTGACGAGCTTTGGGGACCGGAATACCCTGGCAAACCCAACAGGGAAAACCATCGGCTGGAAATCGAAGAGCATCTTCTTCTCCGTTTGTATGTTTAGATGGGCGGAATGTCGTCAACCTGCCGCATTTGTGCACACGATCAGCAAAATATGTTTCTTCTTTGCTGGAAGCAAAAATCCAACGTCCTTGGTCTTGGCTGGACGACGGCGCCAGAAGGGGCCGAGTTCTTGTTTCGGGCGCTTCCAAACCGTCGGGACTTGGAGGTGTTTTCCTGCTTCCCTCACTGATGTCGTGCTTGTTCTGCTACTCGGACAGCAGAAAGGACCCGACCCACTCAGCACGAGCTCCATTCCGCTTCTGTCAGTTTCCACCGACTCCAGTTCACTTCGTCCTCGTGTGCATCTGTCGAATGCTTGCGAATTCAAACACTGGACGGCATGAAACAGTGACGGCCAGCCATACATATGCCATTGCTATGTTTGGAAACCTTTCGAACCCCAGAAAACTAGGGACACTGACAGATGGCCGTGCTGATTTCCGAGCACAACTTTCCATCCTTTTTTTCGCACCCACTGCAGGGGCCAGCCATGAACAGCCGCGCTTTCACATAATTTATCTTCTTGATGGTTCAGGGCGGCGCATTTCCGCCACCTCAAAGGAGTAATGCTACTCAC
The DNA here is from genome assembly GCA_029298735.1 of Ophiostoma sp. CBS 140.51. Lineage (NCBI taxonomy): Eukaryota > Fungi > Ascomycota > Sordariomycetes > Ophiostomatales > Ophiostomataceae > Ophiostoma > Ophiostoma sp. CBS 140.51. Next base: position 123,303 of record JANSLP010000036.1, read on the forward strand.
TCAGTAACTGAACACGGACAAGTCAACCAAGTCAGCCAAGTCAACCACCGCGAAGATCCTACCTCGCCCAGTACTAAGAATGGAATACATGCATCTGTTCTCATGTTCCCTTCGTTCTCAAGTACGAATCTGCAAGCAGACACGAGGAGACTCAGCTCACGCAGCGGGCCCATCCTATCTCACAGCCCTCGGTGGCATGCTCGAATGATACTGCTCCACGTCAACAGAATCCACCTCGTCCGGTCGTCTGGAAAAGTCGACCTTGACCTGCCTCGTGCAGCACTCACGACGTCGCACTTCCTTGATTTTTCTGCTCCTTTCCTGCCCTATTTGTCCTGCCTCCATCTTCCAGATCCATCCACCCGCATGCAAAACGCATCTTATTATAAGAAGTATGTCGTACTCGCATTTCCGCTATTAACAACACCCCATCCCATCCTAGACCGGCGTATTGCCAGTTAGCCTTGGCTCGTTATGTTTTTTCCCTTGTATTGTGTTTGTCTATCTGTCTGTTTGTCCACTTGTCCACATACTGTACTTTGCTTTTTCTTCCTTCGGCGGTCATGTTGCTGCATTGCGGCACGCTCCTCCTCCGCCCGCAGGTGCATGCATGTCCATTGACAGTTTCTCGTGAATCGCGAATTGTGATCAAGCACAAACACCAACTTTTTTCCAATGGCCGCGGACAATAGACAAGCGCAACAACAAACAACAGTTGTTATTGACGGAAACTACACAACCACAAGCGCTTGGCCATGGTCGGGCTCGCCAGGTCGGCCCGGTGGCCTCACCTGTCCTGGCCGGGCAAAACAGGGCCTGCTGGCCATGTTATTTCGGCCACCCGCTAGCCATACATGAGCTGCAGGCACTGAGACTGCGAGAGGAAATGCGAATACGGCCGCAATATGGAATCCACACAACACAGCACCGCAAGACACGCTTGGTCCTTGTATTTGTACTCTACATCGACGTGTTGTTCGTCCGATCATGCCAAGACACGAAAAACCCGGAATTTTTCAAGAAATCCCATGATGGCCTGTTCTCTTTGGCTAAATCAACGTCTGTTACTATGCAACAGCTATCATTAAAAAAAATCCCCCGCCGCTGCATCGCTTCTTTTCCCTCTTTTGTTGAAGAGGGGTGGACTTTTTGGCCGCCGGCCGGCCATTATGCAAAGGAAGATTATGCGAGAGAATGCGGCTAGGCCAGCCTGGCCGGCCATCATATTAAGATGAAAGAGAGCAAGTTGTGTCGGGCACGGTGCCTGATTACAGGACCGGGTTGAGTTGACAGAGTTGCGACTGTATCCGACAGTCTGGGTGCACCACCAGACCTCTCCCACAGTGCACCCTTCAACCTTTGCTATGACTAGTCAAAAACAACTGTGACTTCATAGCTGAACTTGCACATCATAGGTTTGATGCAAGCCTTTCCTTGCATCTTCCCTTAGCAGCCCAGCAAACTCGCATTCTTTCCGCCAACCTTGCACAGATAGCACTCTCTCATCGAGAGTGAGGACCTTTGATCAAGAACCCTGTTATCCCTGCACAGAGAATGAAGACAGTTGGTCGCCGAGACTGCACAGGGCACGGGAGCATGCACATCACTCCTCTCTCCACGCATTTCTTCCTTTTTCTCTTCCACGAGCAAAATTGAGGTGTTCTAGCGTGGACCAAATTTATGTACGTGATACGGAGCATACTCCCCCTTCTCACTTATTTTGTTCCCTTTGCCTTGGTTCTTCCTTCATCCTTCTGTCGTCCTGCTCGGGTTTCTTTGCTGATCATTTTTGCTTCAGTGTCGTAATTTTAACGGCCCGCCGGAGCTACATCTTCGAACAAGGGTGTGACAAACCGCAAATCAGGGCAGGGGCTCAGAAGGCGCTGGGAAACATCACTCCGCGTCTCTGTTCTCTGGACTTTGCGAGTCTCACAGTGAACAACCAACTGGTCAGCCAGGGCCATGAGTTGGGAATTGAATTTGCCCTTTTCAATACGACAATGCAAGGTTTGAAACAAGCCAAAGCAAGACATCGATGTCGAACAAGACACCAGCAAGCAAGACAGGCCCCCCAGTCAACCAACCTCTGCCCCTGGTCAGCCCGTCCACTTCCTCGGGACTGCCGACTTTTGCAAATGCAAGACACATATTGCAATCATTCAAGTAATCTACCGCCCCCAAATTTTGAATACAACACGACGTATTGCGACGTATTACAGCGTACTACAACAAGTATGAACACGGTGGACATATGCATAGCATTTGCATCTAATTTCACGACATAGTGGACATATTGCAAGGAAGCCTTACTGGCCAGAACACCTTTTTAGGTTTGTCTCTACGAAGCGAAGATACACAGAGGCGTACAAGCACATCACGACAAGAAGCAACTACACAGTACATGGTGTTCTTTGCTTATACATAAAAAATAAGCATGGACAATTTGGCATCCTCATCGAAAATCGACGATCGTAAACATCTCTGTGTACATGTCGGTCCGGTTCTGTGCTACAAACCTTTCATTACGAAACAAGAAACCACGAGACCGGACATTTTCACCATCAAGGGCATTGCTCGCGGCTTTCCCTGTGCGTCGACAGCACTCCCGGGAGCTCTTGGCCTCAGAAATGACTTTCAATTTGAGCTGCATGAGTCCAAATTATAGGTAGGTCTTCGTTGGCCCCTATTTTCTAGTTCTTTCTATATTTTACATAATAGCAAAGTTTTCCTCATTATTTCCTCCTTAACTTTCTTCTAGGTCACTGACTCTGACAGTCTCTGATATTGCACATCATCTTTATTACACAGTATTCTCATCAGCGCCACACACGACATCAAATTCTTGGGAGTAATCTTCCATGTGAGAGTTTCGTGCAGACGTTCTATTAGTCTTTCTGTCCATAAGTCGTACAGCCACTGGTACACAAGTGCAAAAAGCATCCTCTGTCTACAACGGCACAAGCAGCATGGTATCGATGACCGCTTTCCCATGTTCCAGGCGGCTGGGAGCAGCCAACGTCTTACGCCGTTTCCACATGTTTCGGTTCTGTCCGCCCCTCCCACTTTGTTTCTCTTGTTGCGCTATCATCCTCACCTTTACCCCTTGTGTATCCAGTTTTTGATCGCGTGCATCGACCACGTCCAAGCCCTTCAACCCGTCTCTTGACATTTCTTCCCTTTTTTCCTCTTTCCTTCCTTCGTCTTCTCGCCTACACCTGAAAGAGACAAGGCCCCGGCCTGGCCCGCCCGGTTCGCTTTGGTTCGCACCACGCACGACCAGTCTTGCCGTCTAGCAGCTCCATCCAGCAGTTCCAGCAAACATCCACAAGACGAGCTTTGACAGCAGGATGGCGGTGCAATAATATCAAACGATTACTCTTTGACCAGCCTTCAGCCAGCCCTAACGTAGTTTTTCTCATGCAGGCAACGGCGTTGCACTATGTGAGTAAGTATACTTTCTCCTCCCTCCCCCGTCGATATGCGGCATCCACCTGGTTATATGTGGCCCTCGCCTCTTCCCTTTTCTTTGCATCCTGCTTCTTTTGCTCCGCATGCAGCAAGTCGTATCCCCTTACAGGAAATTCTTGCGCGGGCGACATGACGGCGAGGAGAAGAAACAAGACAAGGGGGACAGGTACATCGAGGTACATACAAGACAAGGAGAGGAAAACGAAACAAAAACAGAATATGCAGACACGATCGCACTGGAATTGCATCCATGACGAGACACCGCCTCCAGTGGATGTAAGTATTCCTGCGTCCTGGGAGGAAAAACTTGAGCATGCACTGCACAGACAGCGGCCACCCAGCCCTGTGGATGCCTAAAAAGAAAACAAAGTGCATCTCGACATACAGACGCCTACTGCCTGGTATCGCACCGTCCTATTTTGATTTGTTTTGCGCCCCCTTCAAGTACACAGGCACTGAGTTTCCCAACGGCCACACGCTGCAGTGGCCTCACTCGTGTCGGCCGTGTAATGTCTTGGCCCCCGTCACTTGTCACTTTTTTTTTTTTTCTTTTCTTCTTTCGAATTTCAAAGTTTGAATTTCCAGCCTTCAGTTACCATTCAAGCTGGTATTGGCTGTGTCCAGCTTGACTTGAACTTGCTCGTTTCCCTCTTTTGACAACTGCTCACATTCTGCAGCGAGACGAGGCCCTTCGTGGTGTGAAGGTTTCCGTCTCTGATCCCTCTGTCTCTCTCGTATCCCACCTTTCCAGAGAAGTCTCTTCAGCTACCGAGAAACCTTGCATTACGTCGTATCAGGGAGGGCGATCATCCCCCCGAAAGACGCGTGTGAGCCGCAGGAGGGGGGGGGGAACAAGACGAAGGGAAGAGGGGTCCATCTCCGGAGGACCTCTTCCTTCTTTTACTGACCTCACTGACATCGAAACCATGCCTACAAATCGAACCAACCCACAACCCCCTCCCGCAACAGTACGAGTACGAGCAACCACACCTTACCTCGATACCAGACAACTACCTCACCCGAACTCGGTCAACGAGTCTTCCCCAGCAGCCCGTCACTCCGTCTCCCATTCTCTTTCCTCGCTAGCTTCCCCGCCAGTGGACGAATTCGGAGCACAACCATGCGGAAAAGGAGACACGTACACACCACACCACTCCCAGAAAAAGCATGGCGGGAAGAACGGGATGTTTCTGTTCTTGTGCGTGTTTTGGGACAGAGAAAGAAAGAGGGGGCGTACTGTCGACCCGGTAGACTGGTTGGTTCTAGCACAACCCCCCAAAAGCACTGGTGCATTGCGTCGGGAAAACCAAGAAACAGAATCCTTCCTTTTCCCCCTGAGAAACCCCGACGAAGAGACGCGATACAATGCAAGGCGAGACGAAACGAGGCGAAGAGGGGGTGACAGAACACTCCGGTCGGGACGGTGGCATGAAAAAACACGCGCATGGTCCCCGTGCTTTCCGACCTGCCCCTCTACAATCTTTCCCAAGTTGGCACACGCAGACGGACGCCACACCCACCACGGACACGTTTCTTTTATGTTTCTATCTGATTTTATCTTCCCACCATTGCTGAGTGCTTCTTGAAGAAGTACGGTTTGCAGACCATAACAAAAGCAATGCCTCTCCTCAAAAAGGCCTTCCGTCTTGGGGTGTTGTAACCCCGGGAGGCGAACAACTTAACAAAGTTGGTGGGTTACCTTCGGAGAGGAAAAAAGACGAAACGAGCAAAATTATAGCACCGAAAGGAAGCAGTAACGGAAACAGAAACGAGAAGAAATGACCAAGATGTGCAGTGGGGTTATTCACCAGTCCTGGTTCTTCTAACGGGAGGAAGAATAAGGTGTTTCGTTTCCATGTCCATCCTGCCCATCTTACCTTCATTCGCCGAGCTCGCTGTATTTCGTTTTTGCGGCCGCCGCCTCCTGGATCGCTTCTTCTTGCCCTCTTGCAGGCCCCATATGTGCAGGATTCTTGGCCGTGATCCTTGGTCCTTTCCGTTCCTTTCCCACTTTTCGTCCCGTTTTCCGTCGAGCCAGTTCACAATCACGTTCCTTCCGCGTCCTTTTATTTCTAACACTTTGCTTTCTTTTTTTCTGTTTCTGTTGCTGTCTCACGACGGATGCTATCGGGTTCCTGCTTGTCCATCGTGTAGGATGGTCTACTGGTCATGAGTGGAATAAGATTGACTCTTCTTTGAATTATTCGTAGACTCCGTAGATTGGGTAGAGAAGAACGACTGGCCTGGTAAGTCAAGCCAGAAAGGTATGTTTGGGGTTTTGGAGGGACAAGAAGAGAAAGCTACAGCGAGGAAAGTGATGTGTCGTTTCTGGCCGGCTCTTCGTGGACTTCCAGTCCCCGCCGAACGAGTCCCATTCACTTGTTGTTGCCTTATTATGATTTCCACAGAGGAAACCAGGTGGCGGTCAAGCCAGGTCCCTCTCATTTCATGAGCCCCTTTGAGCTATTCTGTTTTCTGAGAACGTTTTAATTCTTTTGTCCCGGAGAGATTGCCGGCTGTCTCGCTTCATCCATATTCAAGGAAGACAATTCACTCCCACCCCTCTTCAGACACTTGCCCCTCTTATTCTTACATCTCAGTATCGTTCTTCTACTATCGTAACATTCTCTCTCTTTTGAATGCCGAGCTTTCTCTCAGAACTTTTAATGTGATGTCCTTTGCACTGCCGTACAGCTTGTGCTTTGTAGACTTGTCCCGCCTGATTGGAACAAAGGACGGAAAACGTGTCAAAACGTGTCTTATTTTGGTGTGAACAACAAAAAGCGATGTGTTGTATTTCCTGGTTTTCGTGTTTCGTGGTTTGGGGTATAATGCTAATGCCATGGTATCTGTTATTGCTCCTCCTCCCATCCTCTTTTCTCGTAATCGAAGGAAGCTGAAGGGCCTTGTCGAAAGGGTGATCCTCTCCATCCCAACTAGACCCTACTCTTTAAGCTACGGGCGCCTTTGTTTTCTTCAAAATGATAACTCTTTCTGGTGGTGCTTTTTTTTAAGAAAATAAATAAATAAGTTCGTCAACTGTGATGGTTTTGGTTAGACTATATTTGAATTAAACACTCCATTCAAAGAAACAAACATGTGATTTTATTCTTATTTTTACCTTCGTACTCCTTTATTATTTTTTGACACTAGGATAGAAGAAAATTGTTTGATAAATACAGTGACGAAGTGAACAGAAACACCTGCTATCAAGCATAAAAACAACGAGAATAGAAAACACAAATGGGCCTCTCTAAATGCTATGAGGAGAACGCAGGAAACTAGATATGTGAAGAAATAAGAAAATAAAACAAAGAAAAGCAGTGCAAATAACCGTCTAATGATCTCATAATGTAGTGAACACAGATACCCTCTTCCAAAATTAACACCATGTAAACACCGGGTTCTTGCTCTTAACAGGCTCCAAGCGCTCAACAATCACGCGCCGGCGGTTGTTCTCCATACCCTCAGCCGCGGCATAGCCCAGATCACCCTCGACATCTTCGTCGGCTCGGTCGTCGTAAAAGTAGTTGTCGAGCGAGGCCGCACGGTGATGCCGGGGCGGCTGGCTGTTCGGCAGATAATACGAGTTGGACATGGAGTTGCTGCCGCTTCCACCACCCGCACCGCCGTGTCGTTCGCCGTACAGCTGCTGCGCAATGGTGTTACTATTCCGCCGTGAGGCTGCTGTAGTATAACTGTAGCGGCGCTGGTGCTGGGGCACCTTTTGGCGCGAGGCCGAGGCAGACGCAGAAGCAGAGGCACTAGCCCGGCTACCACCGCGAGCATTGGGCGACTCAGCGTTTAGCAGCTGTGAAGATACGGGTGATGTTGCCGGGGGCGATTTGCTTGACTCGCCAGCGGCCTCACCGGACTCGTCCTCTTCGGCGACCAACTCCTTGGTCAACTCGAAGCGGCCCGGGTTAGGCAGCGGCGACGTGGCATTGATAAGCAGATCTTCCGCGTCGTTGTTGCCGTCCAAGCTGTCAAAGTAAGAGCCGTTGGCGTTGGCACTTGTCGTCGTGGCTTTGGCAGCCTTTTTACCGCCGCTGCGGCCCTCGCCGGCGCCTCCTCCTGTGGTACCAATGTCCATTTCCTCCTCCATAGCCCGGGTCAGCTCAAACTCGTTACGGCGGCGGATCTCGGAGCTGGTGGCGCGCATAGGCACAGCAATGGGCACTTCAACCAAGTCGTCCCAGACACAGACCTTGGCACGGCGGGTCAGCTCGAGGGGACCATGGTCGGGCGTCTTGAGCGTTTCGACGACATTCCAGGCCTGGCCCTTCATGACGGCAATCTGGCGCTCAAACATGCGCTCCTGGAAATCCGGGTCCATTTGGAAGATGCGGCGCAAGGCCAACTGGGTCTGGGACCACCAGGCGGACGAGGTGAGAAGCGGCAAGAAGTGATCGCGTGTCTTTTGCGAGAAGGGGCGGCCAATGAGGTCGACGGGCAAAAAGAGCCAGCCAAAGGGGAAACTGCGCCAGGCGTCTGGGTGCTTCCACGGCCACGACAGCGAGTTGTCAATGGCGCCAATGTGGATGTTGGGTTGGGGTGCGTTGCTCGCGGGCGGTGTCGAGGCGTCCATGGGCTTCTGTGCGCGGTAGGGAGCGCGGGCACGGTTGCCACGCTCAGGTCGTTGGGAAAGGTCGACGGGACGTGGGCCGTTGGAGGCACCGGGGCTTTGGCCAGGGCTACCGTTGACACTACCGCCGGCACCGTCCATGTTGAGGTGCATGGGCTCAGACGTGATGGAGACGGCCTGTGTGGGCCAGTCCACCTTGATCATCCAGTTGTCAAGGCCACGGTCGGTATTGCGCATAATGTAGTCGAGAATGACGAGTTTCTCGAGCTCTTCTCGGAAAGACTGTTTCAGGTTCTCGGTCCACACAAAGTTGTCGGGACTCGGCGTTGATGCTGCGCTGGAATCCTCGTTCTCGTCGTAGTCGCTGAAATCTGCCCCGTCGCTCTGGTCACCACCCACCGCACCCGAGCTCCTGCTTCTCCGGTTCGATCCGTTAGCCGACTTGGAGACTTGCCGCGAGCTGGGCCGGCAGTTGTCTGCCCACCGCCCTGTACGGCTGTTGCGGTGGCGATCGCTGGTGCGGAAGCCAGAGTGGTATTGGTCTGGCCAGGGGTTTTCGCGGAGGAAGATGTTGGCGTCTTTGAAGCCCTTGAGGAAGACCTGGAAGCTGCCGGGCTTGGCGGGAAGCGGTTTCCGGTTGCGCGAGTGCGAGTAGCGGTCCCAGAAGGGGTAGTGGAAGGATTTGGACGAGAGGTAGACGACGTCGGTATAGGGGACCATGTAGGTGCGGAGTTGGTTGTCGAGGACGTAGGCGGCGGCCTCGCTGACGTAGGAGAGGTTGGGAATGAGGCTGTTGACAAGCAGGGTTAGTAAAAAGACGCAGAAGTGGTGGATGGCAACATGAACGCTTCGATCGAACATACCAAGCTCTGCCAAAGCAGCAGGGAAACAGGTTGCGGTGAATCCACTTGTTCCACTTGGGGTTACCGGCGGCGTAGGGCTCTTCGTCCTTGGGCTTAAAGACACCGACCACCTTGCCCTCCGGGTTGCGCGCAAAGTAGCTGCCGGAGCTGCCCTGTGTAATCATGCGCGGATGTGTGCCCTCGCGGATGGCTGTCCGCACGCTGTCGACAATCGACTCGAACTCGGCTTCCGTGATGACAGAGTCGGGCACACCGACCGCGTCGGGTGCACCAGCCGCTGTCCGTGCCAGTGTCTCGGCTGAGGCCGGCCGCACGCCCTCGGGCGCCTGAAACACAGAGTAGTGGATCTCGAGGCGGCCCTCGTCTTCTTGGCCGCGCTTCTTTTGGTGGCGCTTGAACTTGTTGGCAATCTCGTCAGCCCAGCGCTCGAGGCGCGCATTGATGGCCTTGAGATCGACGCCCGAGTTGGCGCGTCGCCGGCGGTAGTTGTTGTGCTGGTAAGAGGCTCGTCGGTCGTGGCCACCCGTGGTCATGCCAACCGCAGGTCGTGGTTGGTTGCCAGTGATGGATGCATAGCGGGATCTTGTGGTCTCGGTGGCCCCAGAAAGAGCAGCCGCTGCGTCTGATGATTGCAGCGAAGCAAGGCCAGCGGCGGCGGCGCCCTCATCGTCATCGGAGTCGTCGGAGAAACGGTCGGCCTGGGCAAGGCGTTCGTAGCCCGTGGTAGGTGGCCGAGGCATTGTGGAGAAAGTCGTGGACGGACCGTAGGCTGTCCTGACTGTATATAATTCAATTTCGTTCGGCGTGGCTCACCAGTTCATCGTCGGAAGAGAGGGATGTCGTGTTTGAGTGCGGTGGAAAGGGGTATCGTCGTGAGGATGTTGATTTGAGATAAAGCTTGCCCTACACGAGGTGAGAGTCGTGAGGGAGATAGATGGCTTGAAGAAGCAAATCTAATGGGTGGAATAAAGGTCGAGAAAAAGAAGCAAAAAGGGGTCGTGATCATATCATCAGGGGTGAGTACAGAGACGCGAACGCAACGGAATTCGCTGGAGGTGCTTGTAATAGGAGGTGATCGAAAACAAAAGGGACAAAAGATGCTGGAGAGCGGGTCGTTGAAGAAAAAGGATCGCCGAGATAATGCCCCGTCTCACGAAAGACGGCAAACAAAGTTCCTGGTTGGTGGTTGGATGGCTTGTGGTTTTCGCCTCTTTCTCGTTTTGTGTGTTTCGATCTGTCGTCACAGATTTTGGAGATTTGGGGAGGGAAGGCGCGAGGCAAGCGTGTCCACGCACAGTTATTAGGAAGGAGAGCTTCGTGGCATTGGCTTGCTGTGATTGGCTGGTGGGCCCTGAACTTTGGCCTGGACTTCTCTGGAACTCCGTTCACTCTGTCCTTTGTTGGCGCCTTCTTTTTTTGCCTTACTGAGCCCCGTAGTCATCCGGCCTTCCGCTGAGAACACGCTGTATTTTCTTCGAGACTTAGGGGCTCGAGCGGGTTACTCTTGCCATTCGACAGCTCCACAGTGACCTTTTTGGTAATCACTGTATTTTTCTCTTTTGATTGTTGCATCATGAATTTTGTAGCCTGGAATAAATGGAGCAGTAATTATTGTTTATTATTTATAGATGTGCCATTTCCGCCTATTCCGACCTTGATTCAAAGAGGCATCCCGTTGTTTTTGCTCGTTGAAGAGTTGCCTATGAGTTTTACTCAGTATTCTCTAGTAAATCGACGACGTGACAGGGAAGGAACACGCTGGCACAGTCGTTCTTGCCTGTGAATTTGGTCCAGACCGTGCCAGGCGTTCGACACTGTTAACGCGCACTGTCCTTATGTCAACACCGGATGACTTAAATGTAGTTGACAACTAATCACGTCAATTCATGATTTTATGATTATATGTAGGTATCGTCGAGACATTGCATTAATGGCATATCGTCGTTTCTAAAATGAAGAGAAAATAAGAAAAATAAGAAAAAAAAGGGGTAAAAAGGCATATACACATAATCCATTCCATGATGCAACTTTTGATACTAACAAACGCCAACTACACGGCCATATCCTCCTCATGGCGTAGCCCGGCGTACTCAGTCCCCTGATTGGCCGTGCTCAGACGTGCACACAAACTGAGCAGAACAACCGTCTCGGTCGCGGCATAGTGGTTGAGAGCATCCAACAAGACTTGCAGGTTGCGACCAAACAAATGCTCGTACTTGGCCAGGCGCTCGACAAGGCTGCGCATCTCCTCGTCGGTCGGTGCGGCATCGTTGGCGGTAGTCGTGCTGCTATTGGGGTCGACAGAGGGCCGTGCACTCTGCGTGTTTTGCTGGAACGTCTTCCACTGTTCGGCGGTGGCATCTTTCGGTTGAGGTGCCGTACCGGCAAGGTCGGGGTCGATGCGATCCATGGTGCGTGTGAGGAAGCTGGCAAAGCTGACAAAAGAGAAGCAAGTCTGCATAAGTTTTGCGTGGATCTATCTGATTAGCGGGCAATAAAGGCAACGGGACATGATGGGGAGAGAGTCTTACCTTTAACAGCTTGCTGTTGGTCAACATGCACTCTTTGAGGCATGTATCGAGAAAGTCGACATGGTCCTGCATCAGCTCGTCGACGGTCCGGCTTGGGAGCGGTACGGGGGCTGAGGCGTCTGCCGGATCATCGTTTGTAGTAGTCGTGGCCGCCGCCGCCGTAGCAGCCGCTGTCGCTGTCTCTTCTGTCTGCAGCCGCGACATGAGCGACTGCCAGTTGGGCTCAATCACCTCGGCCGTGCAAAAGTAGAGGAGCTGTTGCACAAAGACCAACATGCGCGCCCGCAGCGTAAAGAGCCGGCGCTTCCAGACGGCTACTTCCTTGGACATTGACCGGTGGAACCAGGGCAGGTCGCGCATGTGGTTCTGCCACGTTGTTGTGAGCTGCGACTCGAGATGGTGCAGCGACAGCAAGAAACGGAACAGCGCCTGGTACCGCCAAATGGTCTTACGGCTAATGACCAAGGAGACAGGGAAGGGCATCGCGTAGTCGAGCTGCAGTGACGCATAGCCGTCGGCGTCACCGCTGCCACTACTGCTGCCACCGGCTGTGCTAGCGCCGTCATTACCACCGCCAGTCAGCATCGATGGCTGCAGCACTTCGCCCTGCTCGATGCCCGTGATGTTGACGACGCGCTGCAAAGCTTGCACAAGCGTCGTGTCGTTCATTTCGACTTTGACATCCTCCTTGAATGGGTCTAGGGACACCGTACTGCCCGGCTGCCGCAAGACCAGATCCAATAGCGACTGCAGCTTGCTCGTGTTAACAGCCTTGATGTTGCGCTTGCGTAGCTCAGCATGGCTGAGCTCCAGGAAATAGGAGAAGTAGTCGGACGGGTCCAAAAAGAAGTAGTGCTTGAGCGACCGCAGCCGCGCGGGCAGAGCGTGTGTTGTGAGAAGGAGTTGCATAAGAGAGGCGTTGGCGTGCGCATAGGCCGTGTTAATGTTGTCCAAAAACCGGCTGTCGTCAAACGACGTCGGCACGTCCATGACCTTTTTGCTGATGTCGACACCGCCACACTCACGCACCACATTCAGGTACTTGCCCGCAAGTAGCACCTTATCCTTGACGCCCGCCAGCTGCGGCGGCACATCCTTGTCCCGTAGCGTGTAGCGCCGGTCCCAGTACTCGTCCGTGTAGTCCACCTTAAGGAGTTCACGGCGAATGCTCTTTTGTTCCTTGACCAAGAACTCGGCGTGCGGGTCGCTGATGCCGCCGTGGTGCAGCCACTCGTTGAGCATCACCATGTAGGGCCGGCTGGCGTCCCGCAGCAATGCCGTCAGCAGCGCCCGCGCCGCCGGGTCGCCCGACATGGCCTCAAGCCGCTTTGTAATCATTTCCAGGACAGCACCGCCCTTGCAAATCTTCTTACTGGCCGCGTTTCCGGGGACCAGCTCGCCGCCCTCGCGCAGCCGGTCAATAATCTTGTCGTAGTCGTCGACGCCGTCATCGCTCGACTCGTCCGTCTCGTCATCGTCGTCCAAAAGTGCATTCTTCTTGAGCAGCTCGTGTGCCAGGGCGTACAGTTGCAGCATCATCTGGCTGGTCGGCAGCATGTGGATGTTGAGCACGTGCAGCGTGAAAGCGTCGTCTGTCAAAAACTGCGTCTCGAGCTGCGCAATGAGCACCAGGTAGTCCTGCAGAAACTTGCGAACGGATGCGCACAGCGCGTGGTTGACCAGTCCAAACGTCTCTCGGCTCTGCACGTCGACAAACGCTTCGAGCGCTGAATAGTGGGCGGCCGTCCGCAGCATCGATGCCGTCAAATCCTGCAGGCTAGGGTCGAGTCCTGGGAGGATGCGCCACGTCGGTCCTGTGAGCCGGTCACGCTCTTCATTGGGATCGTAGCCCTTGGCGAAGCGGATATATTGGCCTTCGCAGCCCATAAACACACACAGCAGATCCTCCATAATCACGGCCTCCTGTGCCTCGAGAGACAGGCCGCCAAGCGCCGCCGGTTGCAAGGTCGGCGGCACTTGGGAAGAGAGAGGTGGTATTGAGACGCGCGATGCGAGTGGTGCTGTGGTGTGAGGAAGTAGGGTGACTTCGGGCTTCCATGGCACGGCTGGTGCTATTGGTGCTGGTGCTTCCCGTGCTCGCGTGTCGGCGGCACTTTTGGACATCGGCTTGTCCCTTGATGCCGCTGATGATGTTGCCGTTCGAGACGGGACCTGTCGTTCGGGGCTGCGTACGCGTGTCACATATGTGTCTCGGGTCGTAATAGTCGTCCGCTCCGTGCGCCGTTCCTCGGATATGTTTGTTCTACCGCCCGTGGGCGTGCCCCCTCTTGCTGCCCGATTCGCCCCCAACCCTGACGCGCCCGTTGCTCCTCCACCACCCCCAGCACCTGTTGCTCGACTGCTTGGTCGTGGGTTGCCTGAAGCTGTCCGTTTGTGTGATGTGCTGCTGTAGGTATGTGATTGTTGGTGTTGGTGCGGTGGTGGTGGGGGCCCCTCACCACCACGGTACCGCGCGTCTGACCGCTCGCTGCCATGGAAATTGTCGTGTACTCCATCGGGAATCTGCTGATTATGTCCGTACGCCGCATTATTGCTGTTTCTTTCTCCTGCTGCTGCCGAGTGGCTCATTCGTGTTTGTCTGCTGCTGCCCGCCCCGCCATTGACGGCCGCGCCGTTGCTCGCCCGAGCGGCGGTAGACGACATCAATGAAGTTGGGATGCGGAGTTGCTCCGCATGCGTTGTGGGTGGTTGTCGAAAGAGGGAAAAAGACTGCTACCGTTTCAAATGTCGTTGGTATATTGGCGAAAACAAATTTGAGTACTCCGTAGTATCGTGGGATGTAAAACTTTCAGACGGAAGGAGGGTCCCTCTTCTCAAAGTCGCGGTTGCGGTTCAAATAGGAAAGCGCGTTTTGCGAATTAGACACTTGCCCGCCAAAATAGTAAACCAACACCCAGTTCCTGGCTCCTTGCGCGACAGGGAAGCGCTAGCCCCTTCTTGGAAACAAGACCCACTTTAAGCTGCCCGCCCCAAAACGGCAGTACTGGCTGTGACTGGCTGTTGCAGGGAGCTTGGTGGCCAGCCCGCCTGCCTTCCCAGAAGCTGGCGTAGGCGGTCTGCTTGCCTGGACACCTCATAGGCGGCGAAGCTTTCCCAATCTGTTTCGTCTCGCATCGCATCTCCATCAACAACTACCACCATCACCGCCCGACGAACAGCTTTCTTTGCGCACCGCATTCGACGACCGAGCATTGACGACCTTTGCATCTGCATCATCCTCCCCATTGCCATTCTAGGGCCCTGCAACCTCTCCTCCATCCGCCAAGATGTTCATGTCACGATCTGAATACGGTGCGTCTTTCGCCATCAGCCTTGCCTCGATTGCTGAGCTCTCTTGACACCTCATCTGGTCAATGACGCTAACATTTGCTTCTTCTTTCTTCTAGACCGCGGTATCAAGTATGTACTACGATGACGAGACCCCGGCCGCTTCCTCGACCTCACCCCAACCCCCGCCTTTCCATTACAACTATCTCTCCTCCGATGACTAACTTGTCTCCCCTCCCTCCAGCACCTTCTCCCCTGAAGGCCGTCTTTTCCAGGTCGAATACTCTCTCGAGGCCATCAAGCTCGGCAGCACAGCCATCGGTGTCGCCACCTCCGAGGGCGTTGTCCTCGGTGTCGAGAAGCGCGTCACCTCGACGCTCATGGAGGTCAGCTCCGTCGAAAAGATTGTCGAGATTGACAGCCATATTGGCTGCGCCATGTCCGGTCTGCAGGCCGATGCCCGCAGCATGGTCGAGCACGCCCGCGTTGAGTGCCAGAGCCACGCCTTCAACTACGCCGAGCCGCTGAGCGTCGAGAGCTGCACGCAGGCCATTTGCGACCTGGCCCTGCGGTTTGGCGAGTCGGCCGACGGCGAGGACAGCATCATGAGCCGGCCCTTTGGTGTGGCTCTGCTGATTGCGGGCTACGATTCCTCTGTGGGCCCCGACGGCAACGAGGGTGGCCCGGCCCTGTACCACGCCGAGCCCAGCGGCACGTTTTACCGCTACGACGCCAAGGCGATTGGTTCTGGCTCCGAAGGTGCCCAGGCCGAGCTGCAGAACCAGTACCATAAGGTAGGTCGCCCTATCCCGATCCCTGCGTAGCTGGAAAACGATCATGTGCTAACGTAACTTAGTCCCTCACGCTCGAGGACGCCGAGACGCTGGTGCTCAAGACGCTGAAGCAGGTCATGGAGGAGAAGCTGGACGAGAAGAACGTGCAGCTGGCCAGTGTCACAAAAGAGAAGGGCTTCCGGTTATACACGGACGAGGAAATGGCCGCAGTTGTCGAGAGACTACCGGCAAACTAAGTGCATCGTGTTGTGGGTGCTGTTCGTCGTGAAGTGCTGGATGCACTGAAGACACAGTGGGACGGATTTGTAACGAATACAGCTAGTAGAAACTCATCAAAATCAGGATTTAACTGCGCTTTATTTTCTCATCGTGAATTGCTAATTAATATTACTAGCCTCATCGGCTGACGATAACAAGTAGAGTGGCATGATATGAGCGTCTGGCTCTTTCAATTAAATGAAAACAAAATACCGCGCCTTTCATTTTTGGTGTCCAAGGAATCCGGGGTCTTGACCCAACCTCCCCGAAAGTGATACACAGTTTCCAAAATATCACCCCATCCCATTTCCTAACGAGGCATTTTCAATACCCTGAGATAGTAGAGAACAATAAATAAAAGTAACACAACGGAGTAAAACACAATTGACTGGCAACTGTAAAGATCTCTCGCGGCGCGTGACCAAGATGAGACCTTTGTTGCCATCCCCTGATCCTAGTCATGATCCCTGAGCTCCAACTTCTCAAGATCTGCTTCCACACTCAGCAGGCCGACAGCGTAGTGCGGGCGTTCAGACGAAGACAGTACGAGACGCTCCTCCACTTCTTCGAGCTCCCGAACGCGGTCAATGAGCCGTCTCGGCTGGTTCCAGATACTCGACGGAGCCTCCTCGAGGTCCGGCGGCGACTCGTACGGCGGGCCACGGCCCAGGTTGGCGGCCTTGACCCAGCCAGACTCACAGCCATTGGCAATCTGCCGGGCCGACTGCCAACCAGTCAACCGTGCCACATTGTGCATTCTCCTGACCGTCCAGTGCCGTTGGGCGGTATCCTGGTACTGAACAGCAGCAACAAACAGCGGGAATGAGCTTTCGATAGAAACGCATCCGAGAAGTGTGTTGATGCTGGACATGGTACCCATATCCTCGCCACCAATACCGGCCACAATGCGGCCGATCTGGATAGCGAACGGGGCGGTCTGCTGTGCGGCCATGCCGGCGGCCACCATAGCAATAGGAGGCATCGTCGGGTAGCAGCGATGGAGAACGATTAAGCCCATGTAGTAGTTCATCCACACGCCAGCGATACTGTACGTGCGGTACTTGAGGGCCGGTCCAAAGGGGCTGCTGACGGGGGTGTCAAACTCCGGGCCGAGCGGCTCAAAGTCCGGACCGAGGTGCGCGCGGAATACGTCAAATTGTTGGCGGATGGCCTCCCATTCGCGCATTGCCGCGGCTGTGCTCGTCTCCATGTCGACGTCATCGTTGTTCTCACTTTGCGGCGATACCTCACGGGGTGGACTAAACCCCTTGGGAATTGTGACGCGGCCTGTCGACGGCATCATGCCGACGAACCCGGGAGGTGACTGGGCCTGGCCACCACCAGGAGGTCCATCGGACCGCATCATCTTCCTTTTGCGGGCCTGGTCTTTCGAGGAGAAGCTGCATAGTCGGCCGAGGAGCAGCATCAGATGATCGTATGTGCCGTAACTATTCGGTTAGCATTATTCATAAGACACATTTGGTTCTCGGAGCACATATATAACTTACATAGCGTCGATTTTGCCAATCGGGGCACGCGGAGTGCACTGCGTCCAACAGCCGTATTCCATTCTGAGAGGGGTTGTTAGCAAATAGTAAAAATGACCAATGAGTACAAAAATAACTTACAGTAGCGGTGTACCACCGAGGATGCTCTGGTACACATCCATCTTGCAGTACCACCAAAAGACATCAGCGATGAGCTCATAGGTCTCAATGTCTTTCTCAGTGAAGTGCTGGGGAGCTGTCCAGGAAAGCGGTGTTGCCGAGGACAGGGGCACATTTGGAGTAGAGTCATCATATGCAACGGGCCGTCCAGAGAGTTGCGCAACAAGAGCAGTGTCCACCTGGTCAATGTCTGTCTCGGCCACCATAGCGTTGGCATACGGCTCATCACCGGCCTCCGACTTAAAGTTCTGGAGGAATTGGCGCTGATCCCGCTTCAGAGAAACAATCTTCTTGGTCATGTCCCGGATTGGAATCTCTCTAAGAATCGCGCGGGCACCCCACAGATGCTTGCACCACTTGTCGTGGTCCGAGTTCCACACTTCATAGAAACCCAGCAGCATTGTGGCGGCCAGAGTTGCTGGCTGGACACGACGAGATGGGCTCCCGCAATTGCGTGCAATCCGCCGCAAGCTCAGGTGGTAGTGTTTCATGGAAGCTGTATGCGGCGCGCCTTGGAGTCTCGCCATCTGCAAACTACCGAGCGCAAGCATCGCCTGAAGCAGAGCAGGATGGTTCAGCGCTATGATCGGGAAGGTATCTAAAGGTTGGTCAATATATGTGTTGAAAATGCACGCACCAAATTTTATAGAGAGTGAGAAAAAACTTACAGGTCCAAATGTGTTGCCGCGACCGGGGCACGGGCTGACCTTGGAAGATTGGCGTTGGATCGACCGGACGGCGCTCGAAGAGGGACATACTCGGGCCCGTGACGTTGACAAAGTACCAGAAGACCGATGCGGTTTGAGCGTCGTTGAGGGGTGAGTTGACGGAAGACGGAATATAGGTAGACAACACGTTGGCATCGGCAAAATTGGAAAATGTCCGCATCTGGGTACCAAAGGCATCAATGGGGCGGTTGTGCAAACGCTTGGCAACGATAACACCGAGGTCATTAGACTCGAGGTGTTGCGCCTCATCCTCAGACTCTTCTTCCTCGTCCTCGGATTCGACCATGGATGCGTCATCATCAGGGTACCAGTACGCATTTTCTTCGTCCAACACATATCTGATCTGTTCGCCCGCCTCGTTGTAAAAGACATGAACTTGTTGTTGGCCTGATGGAATCGTAGTGATATTGGCAGTCGCAAGAGGTTCTCCACCTGGCCATTGTGCTGGGTCGATGGGAATATGTGGTGTCGTAGATCCATCAATAGATGTTGTGGTTGGGACGGATTCCAAGCTCACAGGCGATATCAATGGCTGCTGATTGTAGTTGAGACTCGCGGCGTCCGGAAGCGGCTGCTGCTGCCACGTTTGTTGTGGTTCTGGTTGCGGCTGTGAGAAAGCTGATGGATCCATGTGTGGGTTTGGCTGATGAGGCGGTTGCTGCTGTGGTATGTAAGCCATCTGCTGCGGGTGTAATGTCATCGGGTGTCCTTGGTGGTAAAGGTGTTCCGGATGCAGTGGAAGTCCTTGCATTGGCATTGGCTGCTGGTGCATGTGGTGATGAAGATGATGCGGTATACTACCCGGCGGCACATCGGCCATCATCGGCGGCCTTGGGGCGATGAATGGGAGTGGTACCTGAGCCTGTGGTGCCATGTGCCGTGCGCCGGCCATCTGGGCGTTGACGAGCATTGCATGTGGCGGAGCGTTCGGGAAGATAAGGTTGCCCATGTGGTTCGTTTGGAAGGTGCCCATGGGGTCCTTGAAGACCACGCGCTGGTTGTATCCATCACATTGTCTCTTCGATTTGATACAATTGTTGCATCTTGGTTTAGTCTCGTCGCACTTGATACGTCTCCTCCGACATGCTTCATTATGTTAGTACATCATCGCATAAAGTACTGTTGTTCAGACGGTGACCTAAAATTCATCACGAGGGCGTATACATACTCAAACATCCTGTCTTTGTTCGTTTCTTCACCACAGGCTTCTTGCCCGTTGCTGTTTGAGAGGAGTCCTGGCCATCTGAGGTCGAAGCTGTGCGGCGCACGTCCGAGGACCCGGACTGCAAATTATCTGCTTCCATCTTGTCGGGAGGTCCGAATAGTCCGGTCGGCAATCACTCGAGACGTAGACAAGGGCCGTCCACGGCCGGTATTTTGTTGTTGACTGGCTAATATGTCGAAAATAAACCCGACTTGTTTCGCGCACAGTAATGACTGACTGTAGGGTTGAGATGGCGGGATGGAAGGAAGGTTGGCCAGGGGCGAGAAGGAATCGAAAAGCAAGTCCCAAAAAATCGAAGAAACAAATTGACGGGGAATCCCAAGAGAACGCGTCAAGTTCGTCACCCCCGCAAGGGTCGGAGGTCGTATAGAAGAAACAACGAGGGGGGTTGGCTGGTGAAGATGTGCGAGTGTAAGGAAAAAGCCAAGACGATTGTTGGTGGGAGAGCCCGATCTTGACCAGACGTAAGAGAAAAGAAGTAAAGGAGGAAAAGGTACAAGTCACCCTTGGCCTGTGCACGTACTAATGCACTCGAGAAGCAACCTCCGAAGCAGGTCTCTGCCGTACGCTCTTGTACTGAGACAGTGGACAGGGCTCCAGAAATTCAACCGGCCGGAACAAAACGCAAAGCAGGTCGGTCTTCGCAAACCTGTGGGCAACCGCAGTCCGCAGTTGCAGATATGGAGAAGGGCCGGTCGTGTGGAGAAAGGGCGAGAAAGACTGAGCGAGCGAGAGAAAGAAAGAGTCGGCGTTGATAGACAAAAAGGAGAGAACCCGGGGCGTGAGACAGAGAACAGGACGGCTCTGCAAAGCAACGACGGGAGTATATGGGTCAGTTCTGCTCTGCTGGGTGCGAGATCGACTCTTTTGGATCCTTGGTGTGCAAGTGTGAGATTTGATCTGCTGCAGAATCTCTAGGCGAAAAGGCTGGTTCTCTGGTTCTCTGGTGCTTCGCAGGTCACTTGCAGGGTTCTCTGCAGCCGCTCTTGCAGGTTGTCAGGGGGAGGGGTCGTCTTGTAAGATGTAGATTTGTTGCTTGGGTGCCTAAGTGCGTGGGTGCTTTGATGTTCTGGCTTGGCTTTTTTTGTTCTTCTTTCTTGTCCCTCCTCACGGTAACCAGAGCACCCGTGGGCGATGTGCGAGAAATGGCCGGAGGACTTGGCAGAAGAGAAATGAAATAACCGCCAAAAAAGTAAAAATAACACAAAAGACTATGGCGAGTGAGACAGTTTTTGTGTAGCAGGAGGCCTGTGGTGTGGTGGACAAGTACACACTCGGTCGGTCGTACACACAAGGCACCCTGCCAGTCTCTAACGAACAAGCAGGACGAAGAAGCGAGATGCGGCGAGCGTGACAGCTGAGGTGGCCCTGTCGTCGGCCAGGAAGAGACCAGATGCCAGAACCATTTTCTCGGAAAGAGGCAAACTCGCAAGGTATGGGTCTTCTCTATAGACCACAGCAACACGCGGGGGGAGGGGAATCGGCCGGGTCAGACGGGGTCGGCTTTGGTTTAGAGAAAATGAGGCCGAGCTGGGCGGTGAATTTGGCTGATAGATCCGTAGAATATGTGTAGAAGAATATCAGGAGAATTCTATCTGTCTGTTGGTCGAGCTCAAGGAATGTTGCTATATGAGAACAACATCTTGGTACCTGGTGTGTATTTATGGCGACAAGAAAACCGAGCTCTTTTCAAGAGTGAGAAGAAAGGTGAGGATCGGACCGAGAAGCCTTGGAGAAAGATAGCGGACCCAAGAAGTTGAAGAAGATAGATGGGACGGTGGTGAGCAGAGAGAGAGAGAGAGAAAGACTGTTCGCGCAAGCAAGAAGAGGGGCCAGTGAGACGGCAGAATAAGTGGGGGTCTGCCAGGAAGCAAAAAGATTGTTCGCTCCGTCGAGGCTGCAACCCAACAAAGCAAAAATAGGAAGACAGACGTCAAAGCAAGCACGAGGAGAGAGAGATGGCACCGGGGGTCAGGAAAAAGGTGTCGGGGAAAAGCACAAGTGACAGGCCGGCAAAACAACACCAAGCAGGAAACAAGACCAAGCAAGACCCAAGCAGGCGACGTGATGCAATGTTGAATCTTGTAGTATCCTGGTGGTTTTAAGGTGACTTTCTGCTGTTTGTGCAGCTCCCGTCGGCGAGATATTCAGATTGGCAGGTGTGTGGCCCAGTAAGAAAGAGGTTGAAGAAAGCGGCGGGAGACGGGGTGGTTTAGAAAAGGCTTGAAAACCGAGAACGAAGATGGAGCTAAACCCTAAGCTGCCAGCCCGTTGTTGGTGCCAATTGCGCAGTGTATAAGTTGAGTTACTCCATACACCGTCGAAAATCGAGAAAACAAGAAGATGGCGGGGCCTAATGCACTTGCGGGCGCCGAAGAAGGGCCATTGCCTATGAGCAAGAGATTGGCCGAGAGCTGGACGGGGTGTGCTTGGGTTTCGTAGCCGTCTACCCAGTACGGAGTTTTATGTTTAGAGAGAGAAAAACAACAAGTGGTTGGATGCCGGCAGGTGGATTATGTCTTATTGTGTGGATTTGAAGATACAGGACCGGGGGACGGGCACGAGCAGCCGCTGTCGTACGTGACGGTGGGGAGGGACGAGGAGTGATAGTAGTGGCAGGGTGGGAGATACGACACGACGTAAACGGAAAGGATGACAGTGGGAATGGCCGCAAAAAGGCACAAACTGACACGAAAAGTGAGAAGAAAAGAAAAGATAAAAATATGGAAGCAGATTGTTGCGTCGCCCGGGAACAAATGGGCAGACGAGAACGACAGCGAGGACAGGAAGCCTGCGGCGAAGGGTGGGTAACTCCGAGAGACAGGGTAGAGTGGGGGCTGCCGGGACCAGGGGTCTTGATGATGGGAGGCGATGCAGCAGGAAACGAAGAAAAAAATGCAGAAGAAGTTGAGCACGAAAGATGAGGTGAAAAGGGGAAACAAGAAGGGGTGGTGATGACGATGGCTGCAGAAGCTCTAAAACGGGCTAGCACGTGAAGTGGCGGGTGAGCAAGTTGAGGAAGCTAGGCAGTCGAATTGATCAGTGGAGGGAAGCAGCGATGGGGATGGTGTTTGGAAGGATCCGATCGAAGGAAGGCACCATGGGTCACTTCTGCAGACAAAAGGCAGGAAAACGTGCAGTGTGGACAGGTGGGGATCCACAGCACCGGCATTCGCGATCGACAGCAGCCACCAACTCCGTTAAATATATTATGTAGCTGTATCGAATCGGGAAGGAAGCACAGGAGGCTTTATTTTGTTCTTGTAACTGAGCGTTTTCGGGTGCCTGTGGCATGCGGTATATAGGGGAAGCTGGTACGAATTTAACGTTGCAAAAAAGGAGCAAGGAACGGCCACACAAAGTACCTGACGCCTGTGTTTCCGGTGGCTCTTTTTACGCACTCGTCGACGACCTGTTGTTTATCACCAACAGGCACACCAACAGACACTACTTCTTCATAAGCCCATTAACCCATAAGCCAATGAGCCAATAAGCCCACAAGCCCACATCTGCATCTGCATCTGCAGAGAGAACGTTGGGGCAACTGCTAGCGCAGGTGGGTGGGCAGATTTTAGGACCTTGAGAGCAACCTCTGGGCATTTCCCCATGAGCATGGCCGCCAGTGAGGGGTTTAAGCCCTGTCTGGCTAATCCTGTGGGGTGGAAGTTGATAAAATTCCGCAGCTGTAGGCTTCTATGGGCTCCTCAACGTTAAGATAATCCGCTACTTTCATACTCTCTGCTGCTGGCGGATGGCAAGCATCTGGGTTTTCGGTTTCTTTGTTCCCCGAATGGCAGATGGTCCGAGTCGAGGCTTCTTCGCAGATCGAGGTCAAAGCCAAGCTCCCAAGTCAAAAAGTTTGAATTTTGGAGCGGAGCCGGCACAATGATAAACACCTGCGGGACGAGGGCCGTTGAAAAGCCGAAAAAAGAAAAGAAAGGGACCCAAGAAGAACAAGAAGAAGAAAGTAGAGAAAAAAGTGATCGATGGAGAGAAGATGATTAAGACGACTAACACGGCAAGTAGAATAACAGTACATATGGAATGGTTGAAAGACTAGATATCACGGAGTGGCCGTTGTACAAAGGGAGAATAAAAAAAGAATAAATGGCGCTGGGTAGAAATCGCAACAGGGGATGTGGCCGGCTTGAATATTTCTTGCCTTTTGTGCTCCGTACATCCGTACACACGTACGTCCGTCCGTCCATCGCAAGGGAAGAATGAGGTCAAGAATAAAAGAGGGCATAGAAGAGAAACGAGCAAGGGTCACTGGGCCCTGTCCCACGAATGGCCGAGGAAAGGAGGTCGAGAGGTGCGTACGTTGTGCGACATGAGCCCCAGACGAGAATGGACGATGGGAGGAGATGGAAGAAGATGGAATTAAAGGAGAGAGAGCAAGGGTTAAGGTATGCAATAGGAAAATGAGAAGAGAACGAGAACAGGATATCGTAGCCAAGCATGTGTCGTAAATAGGCAAGATGCAAGAGCCTGTAAGCCAAGAGAGCTCCTGCCAGAACTTCACGAGCAGCGTACAAAAATAAGTACGAGAGAAATGGACCCACAGCTTGGGCTCACGTTGTGCAGCAGGTGCAGGCCGCATCTTGCTGTCGTCTTCTCTCTTGCTCTTTCCTTTTCTTTCTACAGATACCGTATCGTCAGACAAAAAAGCGAAAAGGGATATATATGTATAAAGGGGTGCTGAGAGAGACAAGGAAAGAAACGACGGGTCAATGCGGCAAACAAGCAGACAAGAAGGGAAAGAAGAGATTATGACGAGACAGAAAAGAGAGAGAATATGGTCAGAAACGGAAAGAGAGGAGGAGCAGGACGGACGAGAAACAAGAAAGGGAAGGAGGGACCAAGACACTTCGTACGAGAAAGAGGTCTCCCAACACAAAGACGTGTGCAACTGCGCATCGTCTGCTGCACGACTCGAGTGAGCGCCACGAAACTGTGGCCGTCTGTCATGCCAATTCGTGCAAGGCCAGTATGGTGTCGTATACGTTGTCTGTTTTGTTCCTTGATCGTTCCTACTCCGTTTTGTTCAAAGAGTGTCATTGAGTCTCTCTTGCCGCTTATGGGGAAAACGAGCAGCGGACTTTGTCCGTTCTTTCTATATATGGCGAGATGGAAAGGAAGGTGACGAAATGCGAAGCTCTCTTCCGTTCTCCGTAAGCATATCGGGAAGGAAGGAGGGTGGCCCGACCGTTGGCAACTGCCGTTGCCGGGCAGTTGGTTCGTCTTGAGATTCTGGGTGTTTTGTGTCCCATATGTCCAAAACGCTGAACACAGCAGCCGCCTACGATTTAGCGTGTTGTGCTTGCTTATCTGTACGTGATGATGTACTATGTTTTTTGGTCATGTATGTATTTTACGCCTCGCTGGGAATTTGTGCCACGGAGGAATACAGTCACGGCAAAACTTGTACTAAATGAGACTTGCTGAAAAATAGGAGGCTCAAAAATAAGGAATTAATCTGAGCAATTTAGTCTTTCGTGATGTCAACAGATCTCGGCTCCTTCCCGATGCCATATTCGGTGATTTCTAACCAATTCTATGTCAGCAGCTTTCAGCCTCATCAAGAATGGCCGGCAGCACGTCCACCCGCCACCAAAAAAGCCCGTTTTGACACGAGGAAAAGAAGATAGTACTCCCAACAGTATGGCGGGGTGACTTTTGCACGTTTGGCTCGATTGGCAATCACGCGAGCCACGCAAGCGCAAGTGTTATTTCAGTCTTGTTGGAGAGAGCGGGAAAGAGCGACCGACCTGAGCTGAACGGTTGGTAATTGTGGGTGAAAGTGGGGAATGCGATCGCGGAACGTCATTGACCTCGGGCCACAGCTTCCATAGCTTCAAGCTTCAAGCTTCAAGCTTCACATAAAAGCTCGGGTTCTTGGACAATGGTGTTTTCAAATTTTAAATAAAAAAAAATATCGGAAACCAAATCGTTACAATCTATATCCATATCGACCGTCACATCATTCACGCATTCAACTCTCACATCAGCACTACCACAATAATGGCTGAGCACGTCGAACGCTTCAACCCGGCAAAAGAGCTGCCAATCATCTCGTATGGATTGCCCTACGAAGATGCGATCGCACAGCACCTGACGACGACTCTGAAACGCACGCGGCCATACCTCTTGGTCTCTGGATCGCTCAGCCGCGATACCGATGTCGTCGACCGCCTAACCAAGCGCCTCAAGGCTGCCGGCGCTGAAGTGGCTGCTGTCACCACGGGCATCCGTTCGCACACGCTCTACGAAGACTTGTTGCCGATTCTGGCCGAGTTCCGCTCCACCAAGGCCGACTCGTTTGTCGTTGTCGGCGGCGGCAGTCTGGTCGATGGCGCCAAGGTCATGTCATATGCCCTGGCCAACGGCGTCGACTCCCACGAGAGCTTTGAGTCCCTGGCCGAGCGCAGCGGCACCAATGGCGGTCCCAATATCAAGCACTCAGAGATCTCCTACATGTGTGCAACGACGACGCTCTCGGCCGGTGAGTACAGCACCTTTGGCGGCGCCACCAATGAACGGACGCACCACAAGCAGCTGTTTTACGACCCCTCCGAAAATGCTGGCCACCGTGTGATTGTCATTGACCCGCGTCTGACGCTGACGGCACCGCCGAGTGTATGGCTATCAACTGGCATGCGTGCCGTAGACCACTGTGTCGAGACCGTGTGTGCCAAGGACCCCAAGCCCGAAGCGACGGCGGCCGCCCTCCAAGGTATCCGACAGTTGATCCCGGCGCTTCTCCGCAGCAAAAAGGATGCCAACGATCTGGATGCGCGTCTGCAGGCACAGCTAGGTGCTGGTCAGAGCATGAAGGGCGTAGTTGTGTACGATGTGGCCTTGGGCGGATCCCACGGCATAGGCCACCAGTTAGGGCCTCAGGGTGTTCCTCATGCGGGTAGGTTGCGCCTTTTTGTGATTATGTTTTCTGGGTAATTTTTAGTACTAACCTCCCATCTTAACACCAGAGACAACCTGCGTTCTGCTGCCAGCCGTACTCAAATACAACGCCCGTGTCAACAAGGACCAGCAGAAGCTTGTGCTGGACACGCTCTGGGACGAGCCGATTGTGGCCGAGACTCTGGTGAAGCAAGGCAAGCTGGACCGAGAGACTGCCGACCTGGGCGACGCTCTTGACGTAATCATTCGCGCCCTCGACCTGCCGCGCAAGCTGTCGCACTACGGCATAGGCCGCAACAAGCTTGACAGTATCGCAACGATCAGCTTGTCGGACTGGATGGTCAAGACGAACCCAGTGCCGTTGGACACGAAGGAAAAGATTCTCGAAATTCTGGAGCAGTGCTTATAAGTGTAGGACAGGTCGTAAAATTCGGGTGAATATATAGTGACTTCATATTGTAACAGATATAGTTGAGATAAAAATCAGAAAAAATAAGAGAAGGAAACAACAATAATTATGACCGTTGAATGTCGTCTGAAGAAAGTGAGATTAAGAAGATCAGCAATGTCAGCGTTATAATTGAGGTGGGTGCTTATCGATAAGACCCACTGTAGCACTGATTGGCTGTGTTGGCTCAACGGTCCATAATATTTTTTATTTTTTCTAATCGCTTATCACCTACCTAGAAAGTTTCCTTCACCATCACGGCGCTACTTTTTCTTTGCAGCCGAAGGTGCATTCTCAACATACGAACAACACACGTTCGACGACTCATTCACTTCTCGACACTACCCCCCACAACTTTTAAAATGTTCGCCGTCCCAGGCTGGTCGATCTCGGCCGACAAGCTCAAGGCCGAGACCTTGAACAAGCCGACGACGCAGAAGCAAGAACCGGGCGTCAAGGGCCAGTCGACTAAGGGCACCGGTGCCAATGCGACGGCCCTTTTTGCTGAGCCCGCTGCCAAGAAGCGCAAGCGGGAGAAGGCCACCAAGGAGGCCGCCAAGGGTCCCGAGATTACGGGCAAGAACCTGGCCGAGATGTGGGAGCGCGTGATTGAGAAGCGCGATCCGACACAGCGCACAGAAGGCGGCGCGCCGCCGGCCAAGAAGTCGAGACGGAACAAGAAGGACAAGACGGAGGGTGGTTCTGAGGCGCCGACGAGCGAGCAGAAGACATTGAACGAGCCGAAGGAGTCTGCACCCACCCAGGCCAAGACACCCGCCAAGGAGAGCGCAAAGCCTGCAAAGAAGGCCGAGACCAAGGCGCCCGTCGCCGAGGCACCGGTAGCCAACGAGAAGCCCGCACAGTCGACGCCGAGCGGCAAGAAGGACAACAAGGAGAAGAAGGCCAAGGCTGTTGAGGCAGAGGTCGAGAAGGCGGTTGAGAGTACAACAAAGTCGGAGAAGAAGGAGAAGGCTGAGACGCCGGTGACAACCGAGAAGAAGGAGGCCAAGAAGGAGAAGAAGGAAAAGAAGGACAGGAAGAAGGCGCAGGATATCCAAATGGAGGACGTCCCGGTTGCCACTGCCAACCCAAAAGAGCAGACGTCCAGCAAGAAGCAAAAGGCTGACAAGCCCAAGCTGGACAAGTCGGCTGCCTCTCCTGCTGCTACCGCCTCTCCTACTACTTCGACTGCTGTTGCTACCGTCGGCGCCGCCTCTCTTCCTCCCGCCGGCCCCAAGCTCACGCCTCTCCAAGCCTCCATGCGCGCCAAGCTGGTGTCTGCCCGCTTCCGCCACCTCAACGAGACTCTCTACACCAACCCTTCGGCCGAGGCCCTCCGCCTCTTTGGCGAGTCCCCGGATATGTTCCACGCCTACCACGAAGGCTTCCGGCAGCAGGTTTCGGTCTGGCCTGAGAATCCGGTCGACGGCTACGTTGCTGAGGTGCGCCGCCGGGCCGGCAAGGGTGCTTCTGGTGGCGGCGGCAAGTTTGGCGGTGGACGTGGTGGCCGTGGTGGCCGCGGAGGTCGTGGCGGTCGGGGCGGTTTTGGTGGCCACTTAAACCGTGACCCCACCGATACTCTGCCCCGTACCCGTGGCCACTGCCGCCTCGCTGATATTGGCTGTGGTGACGCCCGCCTGGCCGCTTCGCTGGCCCCCGACGCCGAGTCCCTACGCATCGAAGTCCTGAGCTTCGACCTGCACGCCGACCCCAACAACCCGTTCATTACTGCCGCTGCCGACGCTTCCGATCTGCCCCTGGGCCCTGGCTCGGTCGACGTCACCGTGTTCTGCCTGGCCCTCATGGGTACCAACTGGCTGACCTTTATTGAGGAGGCCTACCGCGTGCTGCGGTGGAAGGGCGAGCTGTGGGTGGCCGAGATCAAGAGCCGTTTTGCGGGTGGTGCCGAGATGCGTGCCCGTCTCAAGCAGAAGCAGCAGGCCAACCAAAAGGGCCCTGTGTCGCACAGTGTCGGTTTCCGGAGGAAGAACGGCATCAAGGGCGGCAAGAAGGCCGGCCAAGAAGAAGATGACCCGGATGTCGTGGCCGCTGCCATTGCCGAGACGGATGGCGCTGACGAGGGTGGCAGCACGGGTGCTACGGATGTGTCTGCATTTGTGCAGGCTCTGCGCCGGCGTGGTTTCGTCCTGGACGAGAGTACTGCTGGTGACGATGAAGAGCAGTCTTCCAAGTCGAAGAACAGTGGCAAGCCTCCCGCAGTGGACCTGAGCAACAAGATGTTTGTCAAGATGCGCTTCATCAAGGCGGCGCCGCCGACAGTTGGCAAGGAGGAGGTGATGCAGTCGCTCAACGGCGGTCGTGGTGGCGAGGGTGCTAAGAAGCCATCCGTCTTTGACGACGACACCCCCGACCGGAACGCGGATCCCATGGCCGACCCAGCGCTGGAGGCCAAGATCCTCAAGCCGTGTGTGTACAAGCTGCGGTAGAGTGAGAGTGAGAAGTAAAGAGGATACTGTGCTATTTATGGCGTTCAAGGAGCATTTCATTTTGTAAAATACGGTAGATTTATAATATCAAAGGCACCGCATCAAACTCCAGTCACCTCATTGAAAGCTGGCATAAATAAATAAAAGTACTAAATTTAATTAAACGAAAGCAAACCCGCAGACCTAACCCGAGAAATTTCAATACCCGCCAAGTCAATATGGCCCCTATGCACACTCATTATGTCTGTTTTTGGTTTGATTTTCCTGTCCCTGTGAAGTAACTCTACGCTGTCGTGTATACAGTCGCTTATCTATTACTCGTTTTTGTCAAAAACTCACTTAACCCTGGAACAGCAAGCTCGCTGCGTACTCCACGTTTCCACCCGTCGCCTGCAGAGACTGCACAGCAGCCTCCCGTGGGAATCCCAGCGCCATAAGCTGTTGGATGTCCTCTTCTTGGAAGCTGGGAGCACCTCCCGCAGGTGCTTGTGGTGGCCGCGCAGCAGCCGGTGCTGGTGCAGCAGGAAGTGGCCGTTGCTGAGTCTGAGGCTGGGCAGCTGCTGTGGCGGCAGCGGGCGTTGATGCTGCTGCTGCATCCTCGCCGCCCTCTTGACCTTCCGGTCCAGACACAACTCCAGACCGCTGGCCAATCGTCGTCCCACTGGGGCCAGGGAGCGTCGGCTCCTCCGCCAGCGCCTCCTCCGAGTCCTTGGGAATGTCTGCCTCACCCAAGAAGGGGATCTCAACACCCTGGATAATCAGGCGGTCTTTGGCCAGGTCAATAGACGCCTGGTAGCGCCTCAGCATGTCGAGACCGACCAGTAGGTCGACCGACTTGCCCTCCATGACTGTGAAGCTGCAGGGCAAAAAGAGGCTGCCAATCTTGATCTGTGCCGAGTGCACACGGCCGATAATGGTGGCAGTGCCGACACCGCGGGCCACACCTGCAAAGCGCTTGTCCACGAGGCGCATGATGCCACAGGCCTCAGCGCAGCTGGGCGACATGATGGTCGCCTGCGCGCCAGAGTCCACCAGGGCCTTGACCTTGTAACCGTTCACCTCGACGTCGACGTACAGCATGTGCACGCGGCCAAACACTAAAATGCGTCAGTAATAGTCCATTTTGAAAGGGGTAACAATGGGAGTGGGGGCCTACCCTCTGGATTGTGCTCCATGGCGTTTTGGAGGTTCTCCATGACGCGCTCCTGCCGGATAATCTCCTCGATGCGGGCTTGCGCCTCAATGTCAAAGGGGTCCGCATTGAGCTGTGCAATCTGCCGTTGGCGGTCCTGACGCTCGCGGCGTTCCCGATCGTAGTTGTTGTTGAAGAACTGGGCAAACAGCTGCGGGTCGTCAATCACGGAAGCCAGCTGCGGCTGTTGGCGTATAGCCTCCTCCCGTAGACGAGGGTCCCCCAGAATCTGCAGCCGGATCACTTCGGGGTCCGGCTCGCCAGGTTGCCGCTGCCGGGCACCGCTTGGTGCAGCTCCACTTCTTGCAGCCGCTGCTGCTCCTGCTGCCGCCGCCGGCTGCTGTGACCCTCTCGCTCCTCCACTGCCTCCACCGCCTGAATTTCTCGGTTCGCGAATGTGCAGAGCAATCATGTCGCCATTAGTGACATGGAGTGCCTCGAGTGTCTGGGAGTTGTCGGTGATGAGGTTGCCATCGTGGTACAGGTGCTGGGCGCTGGGTGGAATGGTGGTCTCGGCTTCGATGGAGCTCTGGAGCGTCTCGATGGTCATTTCTGGGTACACCTCAAGCGACAGGAGATCGGGCTCCTCGCTCTGTGGCTTCGATACGGTCACGGTGATTTGCCTGGACGGTTGGTGGAAACCATTTGTCAGCACGCGACACAAAACGACACAAAACGACACAAAAGACAAGTTGGAAGGTGAAGCAAAATTTGGAGTTATGAGGGACAGAGTGAAGTATGTTGGGGTGCAGGGCATCTTACATTTTGGGCAAGCTGGTGCACAGGGCCGCAGTTCAAAAGTGAAGATAGAAAATGGAGTCGGTTTGAAGCTTCTCGATGCCAAAAGGCAAGCTGAGGTTCGGTCTATATTTCGATGTGAGGATGGAAGATTTGTCGAACGAGATCGAGCTTTGCTGGTGGTAAGAATGCCGAGCGTCGAACGATGGAGCTGAATACAAGATGAATAGGATGTGAAAAGTATCACAGAATATGTCTGGAGAAAAAGTGTCGTCCGTGACGGGAGGTGGGCGAAAGTGCAAGACGTGCTCTGCGGAAGGGCGGCGACAGAGGCAAACGGAAGCGTATGGAAACACAGCAAACTTCAATTGGCGGCGAGGCTTACAAGTGACATTTAGCACGTTTAGAACAGTGAGCAAGCTTTCCGGCCTGAGTGAACAGCGGGAGCCCTAGCCAGTCGCTGCTCGTTGGTCGCACTTGCCTTTCGGGAGGACGACGAATTGGCTCGCCTGCCTGGTAACTTTGCGGCAGGTGCGGCGGGGAGCCTGTGAAGGGCGAGGGATGCATGGGCCAGGCCTATTCTCATGGCTAACAGGGGTTGCGGTGCCTTCCGAACGGAGAAGGCGGG
The DNA here is from genome assembly GCA_029298735.1 of Ophiostoma sp. CBS 140.51. Taxonomy (NCBI): domain Eukaryota; kingdom Fungi; phylum Ascomycota; class Sordariomycetes; order Ophiostomatales; family Ophiostomataceae; genus Ophiostoma; species Ophiostoma sp. CBS 140.51. Next base: position 155,081 of record JANSLP010000036.1, read on the forward strand.
GTCTAGACTTGCGCATTTGATGGGCAAGAGGCTGAACAGAGACGACAGCCTCAAGGAAGGAGCGACTTTCAAGTCAACAATGGCAGACTAGATTTTGAGATTTAAAGTGATCGGGCCTACTCGTTGTGACAAGCTGGCTTTTACACAAGGGATACTTGAAAATGCCATTTCAGTGAACTAACAAGTGCTTTTGACACTTCACGAGGCCCAGCAAAACCCACCCAGCTCTTTACCACAGCAACGAGGGAAATCCCTTACATCTAGCCAAGGCAAGGAGATGAGAATAGAAAATTCATGCACTGATGCTTCACGGGGTCGTCGAGTTTTACATTGACGCTTTGTCTTTGTCCCTACTTTTGCCCCAATGCGTGGCCTTTCGTGACGTGCGGCAATGAGCGTTTGCCAGCAAAGCTGCCAGTGCCTGATTGGCAAGGCAAGATCGAAGCGTGGCAGTGCGTGGATTTGCATCAGAATGAGTGAATGGCAGCGACCAGCCAGACCAAGGCAGGGAAGGAAGGAATGGCTGGGTGGGGCAGGACGCCGCCAGCGCTCGCGCCTTCCTTTGCCGCTCCGCTCTTTCCGCCCCTCCTAGCGCACAAACACACGCTTTTTTCTGCCCTTTCCTGCCCTTTCCTGCCCAACCATCTGAAAATCGAGTCACAGACCGCCGCGCGCTATTCTGCAGAGCCATGCGGTGTACGCCGTAGTGTGTGACTCGCTCCTTCCGCTGTTTCGTTTCGTTCTTTCCTCACTGACCCGAGCCTGTTCCGGCTACTTCGTACCTTCTCTTCTTTCCCTGCTTTCTAATACATAACATCTCGGCTGTCTGGTTCGACTCCCATTCTCTTCGTCTCAAACCCTCGAAAGGGAAGACGCATTTTTACCGACCTCAACAACCAACATCTCTTACTCATACACATCACCTCGACTTCTTCACACTACACAGTGTATCCTCCTACCGACGCTGCGGCCATGTCCCGCCCCCGACCGCCGTTTGCCACCTCTCCTCTCTCCATGTCGAGTTAACCGCCGACGCCATGATCGCTCTCTCAACTACTATACCACAACCATTACCGGACGCCGGCGGTAGGCAGCAAGATGTCTCACCGCCGGCTTCCGTACGCCCACCCTCGCCAAAGCTGGGCAATTTCTCCTCCATTTTCGACGATTGGCCCGGCGGTTTCTCGTCGACAATCGACCAACCTACTTCTTCTTCGTCTGTGATCTCGGGCGATCCCGTGAAGTCTCTGCTTACTTCCGATGCCGTTGTCACCTCTGTGTCGGCTGGCTCGACGGCCAACGTCCCTCGCGGGTCTGCCTTCAACATGGGCTTCCTGAGCGGCCTCGACTTCTCGACTATCGAGTCTCCCAGCGGAACGCCTGGCTCTCTTCTTCTCGACACCATCTCTGAGGATGGGAGTGGTGAAGACGATGAGGACAAGGCGGGCGACGAGGAGAACCGTGGTGCAGGCATTCTTTTGTCCGGTCCGAACGGTCTTTTCTCGGCTGCCATGGACGACGTTGTTATCGCTTCGCCGTCCACCTCGCCGCCGACGTCTGTTGCAGCAGTTACAGCCAAAGCTGTGGCCGCTGTGGCTGCTGCGACCACGCCAGCTCGACCGATTTCGATCCTGAAGTCGCCCAAGCGCACGCCTGGTCCTTTCGGCACGCCCACCGGCAAGACGGGCTTCAACCAGGCCCTTACCCAATATAACTTGCCCTACCCGCTTCCCTCCTCGATGCTTCTTTCGTCCCCGCTAGGCGCTTCGCCGATTTTGCCCAACTTCAACCATCCCATCCAGCCTCTGTCCTGGCACAGCAAGGAGGAGAAGCTGAAAACGCTTGAGTTGAAGCTCAAGCCCGAATACAAGCGGGATCGCTCTCTGCGGTTCCCGGGAGCGTCCGAAGAGGCTTCCAACATTCACGTCTTTGTGGACCTCTCCAACATTGTCATTGGATTTTACAACCGGATTAAGATCGACCGTGGTTTTCCCCAGGAAAAGAAAATGACGGCTCCGCCCTTCTTCTTCAATGCCTTCGCTCGCATCCTCGAGCGCAACCGGCCTGCCGCCCGACTCATTACTGCAGGTTCTGTCCCTGAATACAACAACAAGGCGAAGTGGCCATCATACATGCGCCAGGCCGAGGAACTGGGCTACGAGATGAACATTCTCGGCCGTGTCGCCAAGCCTGCCATTCCGTCACCTAAGCTGAAGCCTACAAACAAGTATTACAACAACAATTTTAACAACAACGGCAACTATGGCCACAAGAAGAGCACAAGCCGGGGCAAGAACAACTACGACGGACACAACTCGTCGTTTGCTGATATTTACTCTTCCGACGACGGATATAGCTCACCCCCACCCTTGCCGAGCTCAACCAAAATCGGCGAGCAGGCCGTTGACGAAATCTTGCACCTCAAGATGTGCCACAGTGTCCTGGATCACGACGCCGGTACCATAGTCCTAGCTACCGGTGATGCGGCCGAGGCCGAGTTCTCCGATGGTTTCCTCAAGCACGTCGAACGTGCATTGGGCCGCGGCTGGTGCGTCGAGCTGCTTTCCTGGAAGATGGGAATCTCGAACGCCTGGCGCGAGCTGGAGCGGAAGCAAAAGGGGACTGGCCGGTTCCGTATCATCGAGCTGGATAAGTACGCCGAGGATCTTCTGGACATGACCATCGATTGATGTGTTGCTTCTTTCTCATTTAACCCTTCTCTTCCCGTGGCATCAAGTTGTCAAACCTTTCTGCATTTCTTTTTTTTTATGCTTTTGTTTGTTTTCTCTTCATTTATTTCCTTGTCCAGTCCACCGCAAGGTTGGCCTTTTCATCGTTATATCCCAGCAGAGCACCACAACATCATTCTTCCCACATTGCTTCCGAAAGGACAACAGGGAATTTAATGGTATGAGGCTAGGATATCAGAGTTTACACTTATACGTACGCTTCTGCTCCTTGACTCTCTCTTTATCTTCTCTTTCTTCACTCGCCACCGTCTTACGATTGCTGGCGATGTTGAACAAGGGTATGCCCATATTTTGAGTGGCATTAATTCGTGGTTGCTTCTGTCTGGGATTCGTTTTTCTTCTTTGCTCTCATTCTTGTTTACGTGCATTTTTATGTCTTATTCTTATTTCATCATCTTCATGTTGATTTTCATAGTTACTTTCTTGCATTCACGCATTTGCTATTACTACATATTTTTACAATTGCATTCATGTCCTTTTCCAGCTTTCAGCTTTCGCAGCCCTCCTTTATTTTTATCTCCTGTCACCTCATGTATTTTTGTTGAGGGACGCCGTTTAGGGACTGCTTTCTGGGCAAGCCGACTTGGGCATGGGCATATGTTATGTGTTTTTGGATGCGCTGCCAATTGTTGCAGTTCTGGTTTTCTGACTTCTTTTCAGAGCATTGCTTATGTGGCTACTATTATGAAATGATCACGACCTTGTTTTCTTTTGCTTATCAAACTTTTTGCTTGCTTTTTTTTTGGTTTACTACGAATACGATATTATGATTTTGAATTTGCACACCCACTGCCGTCTTTCAACTGTGATTTTATGTTTTCTGTCCACTTTGAAATATCCTTGACCTTGCGCTCTTGCTCAAGTGCTCCCCTCCACCCCATTTAAAAGAAGTCTTCCAGAGAATCCTCCATGGCCGCCTCGTCCGCTTCGTCACGCTCCCGCTGGAGCCGCTCCGCCTGGTCGGCCTTGCGCGCCTGCTCCACAAACGACAAGAACCACCGCGCCGCGACCAGCTGCGTGTCGTCCACACTGTCAAACCGCTCCCAGGCTTCCAAAGCCAAGCGGCCAAACTTGTCGGCCTGGTTGAAATTACGCATGTCCAGGTGAATTGAGGCGACAATGTCGTACATTTCGGCATGCAGTGGCGTCACGCCCTCGGCTTCGGTCGTTTCTTGCAAAGTCTCGGCCGTCAGCAAAGCCAGGTCGTACTCGCCGTTGCGGCTGGCCTGCACGAGTGTGGACTGGAGCTTGCGCATATCGCGGCGACGATCTTCGGACAGTGTCATGGCATCCGGGTCGGCGCGGCAGAGGGAGCAGGTGCAGTTGAAGTGCCAGTTGTTCTGGAGGAAGAGGCGGCGCTCGGTGCGGGACTGGGTGAGCTGGGCGTCTGCAAAGAGAGGTTGGTTAGTATGGGCGACACAATATGTTAAAAGCGTCTCTAGAATGTGGGTGCCACTCACAGCTGATAGTGATCTCCTCGCCTGGCTGGATATCACGGTAGGCTACGATCTCAATAGAGAGGGTGCGGTGCGAGAAGCGGTAGTAAGCACTGTGTCGTCAGAACGGACTCTTTTGTCTCTCAAGAGATATATTGGACTCACTTCGGGTTGCAGGCATGGTTAATCCGGGACAGCTCCGGGTAGAGGCCCAAGTGCAGCTGGTTCATTCCCAGTGCCAGGCTGATTGTGTTGGTGCCCAGGATCGCATCGATAACATCGCCACCTGTGCTCGTTGCCAGCGCATACACCCGCTTCTGAGTTGCTTCAGGCAGTTGCGATAGTCCCCGTCGGATCAGTCGGCGACGCGGCAGCGGCTCCGCATCCTCCAAAAAGGCCTTGCTCAAGAGCATGGCCGGCAGGTCCAACATGGCAATCTCACCCTGTGCAATCTTGCGCTTCGCCACGACACCGAGCCCTTTTCCGGGGGTCGGTTTGATCGTGTAGGCGCCGTTGACAGGGCCCGGAACAAACTCCCGCTGGCGTGACCCGCCATAGTACGGCCGGTCCTCGAGAGCGTCTGCGCTGACCACATCGGCAGCGATCTCGGGTGCCGTTAACAAACTCAGGCCATGTAGTCCGCCCAGCATAGAGTCCGCGTATAAGCAGTACCGGATATCATAGCCCTTTCGAGGGGTGCCCTCACTGCCCTTGGCTTTGAGACAGCGGACGGGGTGTGTCCAAGGGTAGCGCGGCGGGTTGCGGTAGGGACGGATGCGTTTGATATCGGTCTGAGGCGGTGGGCAGTGGTTATAGACGGTGCGCGTGAAGGGGTTGATGGCCTGGACAAGGCATGTTCCTGGGACGGAAGGCTCGATGACGCGAACCTGGGTTGCTGGTGCGGCCTGAACAAGGAGTGGCGATGCAAGAAGCAGCAAAAGGCCCGTGGCCGACGTTTGATGGCCGAACATGGTGAGATGGTGACAGCGAGGAGTAAAGTAAGACAGCTTCGAGTCGATTTCGTGTGGTTAAGACAAGAACAAAATCCTCGTCTTGCTACCTTTGATTACGAAGGAAGCTGCAATACTGCGAGATCGCGACACATGCATCCATTTGATGGGATGCATTGGGTGACAAAGTGTGGCAATAACACGCTGTCCAGAAAGCTGGCAGCGGCCATTGTGTCTATCATTATGTCACATCTCCTAAGACGATATATTAAATTTATGCTTCTCTCCTCCTGCCACCTTTCATTCGCGCCGAATCTGGGGAAACAATCACAAAAAAGGCACAAATCGGGACGCGGGCGGCAGCGGAAAATATCCGGCGGGTAAAGAAGGGCTCCCACTCCACGCACGACATCAAACACCGGCCCCTTGGCCTAATGGTAAGGCGTTGCTTTCCGGTGGCAAAGATTCTGGGTTCCAGTCCCGTGAAAAGAATATGCGGGATATGTAGATGTTGACATGAGTGACCAACGGTAATATTAGATTCTGGCTTCTCACAAATCATGTTCATCATCTTTTTTTCAGTAACGGCTCCTCGCCTTATTTTTAATGTTGAGTTTTCTTTTACCTTTTTTCTCACATCAAATATTTGCCTAGAAGAAAATGCAAAGGGCATATTTCTATTTCTTTTCTTGGAATGGGCGGATGATGATTTAATAGACACACAACAACTACGACATTTGGTACACAATGGGAAGGCGGGAAATAACTAAAGATGCCCGCCATAATATCAGAGCCTCAATCGGGCAGAACATCACTAAAAATCAACATACAGGCAAATGCATATACACAATTCACTACTTTACGAACTTATCATTCAATAGCATAATGATCATACAGTATCTATATCATTAGATTCTAGTCCGTGGCTTCCTACAGTTATCTTTTATGAGACATCCATTAGATGTTTATTAGTCTGTGATATTTCTTTTTAATAATATTCTTCTAGTCAAAGTAAATAATTCTCATGCCATTTTTAGTGTAATCATCATCTTCAAATTCAAACCATAACTCATCACTTTGGACGTTCTTTTCCGGCTTTTTTTCTTCTTTCTTTCTTTCTATTATTTAAAGGATATTATTCTCAACGATATACTTACATATCATACATAATACAAGAAATAATAAACGTGCCTCGGCCTGTCCCACAGTTCGGTGACAGGTGAGTGAGATTCTTGTCGGGCCCCCCCATATATTTGCTTGTGTATTATTATTATGCTGTGCTCTGCCAACTTTGTCATCCGGCAACACCCACCTTACTAAGTGCAGTTTGTTGAGGATGACGGGTGTATTTCTATTTATGGCAACAGTTGAGCAGTGAGATTTTCCCCTCCAATTCCGCCCACTGCCGCCGTCACCACAATTTATGTCTTCTACTGCCATACACCCCTCATCCCTACCAGCCACGAGGGACAGATCCCAGTGAACGATCAAAAAATGGCGGGGGAGAAGAGAAGCGAAAGGGGGGTGCTCAAATTTACGATATGCAGCGTTTCCGAGGATTCTCACGAAAACTCAAAAACGAAAACGAGAACGATTGGACAATGCACGCACAGCCGCGGAGAGGAAAGGCCAAAGATAGATGGCCTATTGCCCCGGAGCAAGACAGCCGCGGAACGATAACAAGACATTGAAGAAAGAACATAGAAGCGGTCTAGCATCGTCTGTTCTCGCCAGGCTGTGTCTGCGTTTTGATCTCGTGATGGTAAGGTAACGATGATGGATGAGGAAGCCGTGCAGATTACAAAGTATGGAATATTCCGTTGCCCAATATGAGCAAACGAATTCACATGAGCATGCTCTCTCTGCATAGCATGCATACGAGGGTAGCATGAAACATTATGTAACGAAGGTAGCAGCCCATCTGAAAATAACCCCCAAGGCACAAAAAAAGGCGGAAAAGAGCACCGCTCTCCGGGATGGCTAGGCAGGCGATGCAACACAAACCGATGAAAGATCAGTCCCAAAGAGGAAATTGATGAGGTGAGCCTGCGATAAATAAAGTTGAAAAAAACAGGGCAGCACAGCGTAAACGACGAACGCATACGGGATAGACGCAGATAAATGATCAATCGACGAAAGCTGTGAACGGGAGCGCGCTTGAGCGGCTATTCAACCTCTACTTTCTCTGTTGTCTGTGCATCTCACCTTCGATTGCTTCTCGAGTACGCCTTTTGGGATGCTGCAATACGCCTCGTGGATTTGTGTATGACCAGGGTGGTGCTGTGATTGTGGATTCTTTGGGAATCGCCCCGGCAGTCCGCGGATGCGCGGGAAACGCGAGCACCACATGGGGAAGAAGGAGAAAACAAGGAGAACAGGCGCGACAGACGCCCCCATTCCCCTCGATCAATCGAAAAAGTTTACGGGCCGTGCAGGGATCTGATCGTACCGGGGCCCCTGTTCTTTGATTTGTTTTTTTTCTTGCTTGAATCCTCGTGTGAAGAAAGACCGAAAAGGCAACCAACTGTTCTTTCTAGCAGCGTCTATGTGTTTCCCCAGGTTTGTCAGAGAGAAGCTGGGAAGGACAGAAAACAGAAAACACGAGAACTGTACTACGTTCTGTTTTGCTGTACAAGGATAGAATCATAACCTTTATTTTTGTAGCCCAGTTTGGCATCGTCAACGTTTATTTTTAATCCTCCCAAGATGCAAGGTCTCAGTGTGCATGCAGAGCTGCACCATCGTTACCTTTTTGCTATGGAACTTTCTCATGCGGGCACTTCTGTATTGAGATCGAGGCAACTTTGAGTTTATAACGTCGTAGTACATCTAAGAAAAGATGGAAAGAGCCGCAAATAGATTCTATTGGGGATTGCGCCAAAAAGAAGAGAGAAAAGAGAGACGACAACCCTTTCAGTCATCCAGTCCACACCACTTCCGGCAATTCTATTTTGCGCACCACACCCACAACGCCCATCACCTGCCGTGTGAGCAAGAGGGGAAGAGGGAAAAGGGAACAATGGCACGTCAACAATTCCTGTGGGAGTCGAAAATGGGTGGGAGTGTGCGTCTTTGCGTGATGTTTGCCCAGGCCAAACTGATCCCAATGATCCTTCGTCTTTATTTTTTGCGGCAGGCAAGAAGATACAAGATGAAGAGGTAAATCAAATAAAGATATCAGAAATCTCACTGAAGAAACGTCGCACCGCTAAGGCTGTTCATACGCCAGGCAGCACTGCCCAATGCTGCCTGGGAAATCGGCAAGCTCCAGAAATACAGAACTAAAGGCGAACGGCAAGAGCAACCCACCGCGAGCTGTTCGACGGGAGCGGGACGGCCGGCACTGTCAACTAGGCTTGTAAGGCCATATGACCTGGAAAATTAGGCAAGAGCAAGAAGGCTGTGAACACACAAGGCAATGGCAGCTGCGGGCTTGTACATGTACATTCACGATGCAGGTTGAGAGAAGTATCGTGTCATTGTCAAAAGCATCGCAAGATAGGGACAATTGGTTTTTTTATGTTTGAAATTTTTTTAGCATTGATTGCTCAGTGTCCGCCTGTCCAGCTCCTTCATCTGAATTGCGTCGTACCAATGGACCACTGCTCTGACTGCCAAACTGGACTGTTGGGTATCTGATCTCTCTGACGCTCACGAACCAGCCGTGGGACAGAAGAAAGAAAATAAATAATCCCAAAAAATCCTAAAAGCCACCTGAACAAGCCAAAGGACGGACAAAATCCAAAGACGGGAGGAACCGAACAAGATAGGACGTTTTATCTGGTTCTAAACTAAAAGTTATATTGATGGGGTTTTGTTGTATGATTTTTTGTTTCCAGGGCAATTGCCAGAATTGCAGAGGAGATCAAAAAGAAAGACTTGAGGGAGTGGTGAGACGAGATTGGTGACCCCTCCGACCTTGCGACCCTTTTTTTTTCGTTGCGTTCGTTCGTTGACCCGTTTTTCGTTTTTCCCGTTTTCTCATAACCAAGGGCGTAAGCCGGCGTCATAAAATAAAATGAGTGAGAGACACTGCCATCGTCGTAGTCGGAAATAAAAGAGAATGACCTGCAGAACAAAAATGAGTGGAGTGGTAAGAGAATTGCAAAGAGAGAAAGCGAGCGAGTCGGCCAGCGGCTTTCCCTTCCCTCTCCGATTTCTCCCAAGATCCCCTAGTTCTTGTGCCGTCCAGCATTTTCCTTTTCCCTGGCGAAAGTGTTGTCGTTTCGTGATCCGTATTGTCGTGAGAAAAAATGAAAAGAAGAAAAAAGAGGTGAAAAAAGAAAAGGAGGAAAGGGCCGTCCAAGCCATAAAAAAATGCAAAAGGGAAAAGCGAGAGACAGCTGCTTCCAGAGCAGCACATTATGAGTACAATAGGCCAAAAAAAGCAAATCGCAAAGCAAAACCGGATAACAAGATGCTGAAAAACAGAAAGGCCAGACCCAGCCAAAATCGCTCCCAAAATGCCCATCAAGTGTAAAAGGAAAAACAGATCAGAGATAGAAAGAGAAGGAAAGACAAATGATAAAACTCCAAGGAAAAAGACAAACCCAAGGTATCCCAAAAGTACCGTACTTTTCGATCCGTAATCCATATCCAGTTGACAAAAATGACAACAACAAAAAACGCCTGGTATGAAACCTCTTTCCTCTAATGCCACAGAATAGACAAAAAGAAAAAAGAAAACTAGTTGAAACAAGGCCTATCCAGGGCAAACAGACTCGTAGAGCCTGGCAGTGGAAATAGGAAAGTTGAGCCCGTCAGTAGGAGAAAGGAAGGAAAATGCCCGCTGGGCCGGTGGAAAAGAATGTCGAGAGAAAATGGGCACACCGAGTCTGGTTGGTAGAGCACCGGTAGCCGTCTCGCGAGAAATGAAGAGAAAAAGAAATAAGAAAACCCGGGGGAAGTGGGAGGAAGTTATTAGCCATCCTGCCACACCCCTATGCAAGTCCCAAAAACAGCTGCGTGCGCTATGTCCTTTGCCGATGCGATGCTATGCTCCCAAAAATGATGAAAGAAGAAGATGTGAAAAAAGAGAAAAGGAAACACTAAAAGGAGAATAATGCAAAAAAGGGAAATATGAAAGAAGAACAAGGGAAAGAGAGCTGCCAAGAAGTGTCCAAGAAATGTCGGAGGACCAGAGGAAAGTAACCGTGCTGCTGGATACAGGGAGTATTGTCGGCTCTTTCTCGTATCGTCCCAAGAAGAGTAGTGAGTGCGGTCTCTTCTCGGGTCTGTCTTCGTCGTGTCTTCGGCAATGGTTAGTTGGTGTGTTGTTCGTGCTGTGCTGCCAAGCGGGTAATGGCCGTCGTGTGTTGTCGACGAGATGCCGGGGTGGTGGGAATATAAAGAAGAAAAATAAGAAGGGGGAGAGAGTAGGGACATCGAGGAGTGGGAGGAGCGTGAGCCGAGAGAAGCAAGCCGGGTTGTCGAGATTGTTGTTTTCTCATTTGATCCGGGAAGGTCCTGCTGGGCTAAGGAGGAGCGGAGCTTGACTTGAGACGGTCATGGCCAACAAAGAGATAGGAAAGCTGGGACGGCGAACGCACACTGGCAAGCGGCCTCATCCGGAAGGAATAAAGGTACCGCACCCAGGCCCAAAATTCGAATATCTCAAAGGGCGACAACATTGTCCATGAACGACACCCCATTACCGAAGACAGGACACTTCAGCGGCGCTTGCTGCTCTTGTGAGACTGGCTGCTGTAGTAGCCCGAGTCCGAGTAGGTATAGGCATCGGAGCTGTAGGCTCCTTGTGGCGGCTCCGAGTGGTCGACACATGTGTAGCCCACCGGGATTGTCCGCTCCTGGACCTTGTGACCGGACTGGCTGTATGCGGCACAACGATCAACGGCGTGCTTGTAGTAGACACAACCGCACACCGAGAAACGTTCCACGAGACGATAACACATCTTGGCGATGTTGATCAAAGACTGTTGACTCTTTGTTTATAATCTAGGCTGAAGAGATAATATAAGAAAGAGTTGGCGAAGTCGTGATGATGGACGATGACACAGGCGAAGACAAAAGGCGAAGACAGAAGATGGTGTGTTGTGGTATGAGTTGTATGAGTAGTTGTTGTTGATGATGAAGACTGTAGATTTGGATGGAGCTTCTTGTGTTGTTTGATACTGCTCTTCGTATGTTGGTAGTTGCTCTGTTGCTTCTTGTTGATGATGAGATATGGGAAACAAGGGGAGGCAATCAAAATAAAATGGGGAAGGCAAGAATATAAATACAACAACGATGAGTTGAAGAGATGTGAAGATGAATAAAACAAAATAGAAGAATAATAGAGAAAAGAAAAGAAAAAGAGTATATCAAACAGGCAGGCTGGTGAGATCACTGCGTGTAAGAACTTCGTGTGGAAATACCAAACAGGGGCAAAGTGGTAGGCCAAAGATGAGAGCACGAAGACAAAAAAAGAATAAAAAGAATAAAATATAGAAACAGAAATCCCAAATAGGCGAACTGAGGTGGCTCAGTTCTGAGGCACTGGCCGGGGTGGGAGGACCGTGGGAAGAGGGAACGGGGAGCGATGGAAGCACAAAAGGGCAAGAAGACAGGAGGACAAGCGGACAAGAGGAAAATGACAAGGCAGGGACGTCGAGACAAGGCCAGAAATAAAAGGATAAAAGGGAATAAAAGAGGAATAAAACAGGAGAAACAACAAGACGAACGAAGGCAACAATCCTATGACTGTTTCGTGAAAATGCAAATGAACAAATGAAAGGTGGTGAAGAGGAAAAGAAGGATGAAGAGACTCATAGCGTGCACAGCTGGGGAGGGGGTGAGGGAAGGTCTCGTAGCCTTATACTCCTTGGTAGCCTGGTCAGAAAGGCTCGTCATGAGAACGGAGCCCATGTCAACGGTTGAAGAATAGACCAAAAGAGAAGAGAGAGAGAGAGAGAGAGAAAAGATAGGGACGTCCTCGTTCAGGTAATGCACCCGGTGACAAAGGCGTATTACTTGGCGTGGAAGCTGCTGCAGCTTTAGTGGACTAAGGACATGCAGGTGCCAGAAGCAAAAGTGGGCGCAGGAACAGGCACTGGGAGAGAAAGGACGACAAAAACGAAAGCGAGTGACGATACATGGGCCAAAAACGATGCAAACGACGAAAGAGGAACGGGAGAGGGTGTCGAGGTCAGTTTGCGTTCCTGGGCTTGTTGCTTGCTTGGGTAGGCAAGGGCGCAGTCGGCGCAGAAGGGGGGAGGGGCGTGGGTGGAAAATGTGTGCAAGTATTACTATGTTTGTTCAAGTATTTGGAGAATGGAAAATATTGAAGGTGTGGATGCGGCGGGTGGGCGTGTGCATAAGTGTGTGGGTTTAGCGGCAGATGTGAGTCGTGGTGGTGAGAAACGAGATGCAGAGGAGCGAAAATAGGTCAACGAGGCTCACCAGGGAGAGAGGTATTGGAGAATGTTGGGAGTTGTATGCAGCCCTGTCGCAAAAGGAAAGATAGATGTTGAGCCGAGGGAAGGCCAGGAAGATGTCAATGTTTTGGGGAAGAAGCTATTTCTCCAAAGAGAATCTCAGCAAAAAGAAAATCGTGAGGTGAAAACAAAAGACAGTCGCAGTAAGGTGGCCTGGAGCGCAAATACAGCGCTTGACCACTAAACATCTGCAAATACACCACACGAGAGAGTGAGAGTTGCGACGCAGCAGGGTTGTGCGGCCAGGCCAGGCCTGGGGGACCGTAGGATCGCGGTAATACACCACCCACTGGTGGACGGCGACATGGTGTGAACTCACACACTGTTCTGCCCTACGGCCTGCATTTGCATTTGCATTTGCATTTGCATCTGCATCTGCGTGTGCGTCCGCCCGGTGCATCTGCGTCAGAATCCGGCGGCCAGTGTTTCTGCGACCGCGGCCCTTCTGCAAGATCCCGTCAGAATGGGAATGAATGAATGCAGATGCGCTGCACGGCGACACACAGGGACTTTGTTGTGTGTTTGTGTCCGTGTCTTTGTCCTTTGCAGTCCTGCGTGTGTGCTTTGTGTCCTATGTCGTAGGGCAGAGAGTGCGCTACAGGCCGCGGCTTGCTTGTGCTTCTGCTGTCACAGACATTCAGTCGCAAGTTGTCATCTTCTTTTCTGAATCTCACGCACTCTTCTCCCTCTTTGCAACAGCCGCACCGCCAGGAAGGAAAGGAACAAAAGCACATCATGGCCAGGAATGCCTGCAAGCCACGAGAGGGACCACAAGAGACCACGAGAGACCATGGAGAAACCACGAGCAGGACTAGGACTAGGCGGATGTGCAAAGCCCACTTGCACCACACTTGCTCCAGTTGGTCGCAAGGCACATGGTGGAGAGCTTTCGGCCGCGCCGTCCACCGTTGTGGCATCGCTCGTAAACAAGTCCGCAGCTGCTATTCGAGGAAACGGATCGACTCTCTGCCGGAGCTGCTCCACTGCCTAAAATGGAGCCCGTAACGGAAATGGTGTTGGGAAGCAAAACGACGTATTGTGCTTACGGCTTTTTGCCGTCCTGATTGTAGTTGTTCTGGCACTGGATTTGTGGCTTTGCCATTGCTTTTTGGCGCATCGGCATCTAGGTGGGTGACGATTCTAACCACGACCATCGAGCAAAGCAGCCAGGCCCTCCTCCGTCTGATGGTGTGGTTGTGTGGTTGTGTGGTGGTTGGAAGGTGCAGTGCTGGGTCGCAGCGAGGAAATGGACCAACGCCATGGTGAAGCTCTCAATCTGCCATTCTGCCATTGTTCCCCACGGCCGCCAGCCCTCGCATCTCGTTCCATACCAGCCCACCGCCTGCCTGGGGAGCAGCAGGCAAAGCCGAGAGGTGGTTGGGCGGGCAGTCGTTCTGGTGGGATTGTTGCCTGGTTTGCCCGGACTTGCCCTGTGGAAAATCAGCAACCCCTGCCTGTCCTGCTGCCCTGATTCCCTCTGTAAAGGTAATAATATGCAAGTAAGACTGGCCTACGGGACTCTGGGATGATGACGGGCGAGACACCCAGGACACTGAACAAAGGTACAGTAATAGACCCGGTAGGGCATGGATTGGTGGATTGGATTGCCGCCCGCCGAGGAAGATCGAAAATAGCAGGCTGGTCTTCCGTCGGATACCTTTCTTTTTTCGTCCTTTTCCATACTCAGAACTGCACGATGCTGCCAAAAGAGTGCCGCCGTCCGCAGCGGTTTTCTTGCTATCCACCCCTGTTGCTGTTTCGGTGCTAGTGCGTAGTGGGCTGTGGCTTGGTGGTTGTATCATCTTACCCTATCAATACCCAAGAACACGCTGTGCTTCGTATATGTCCGTTTTTCCTCAGTAATGCTCATACTGCGAACCATGCGCTGTGTGCTCGGTAGTCCTCGCACGAATTCAAGCGAACAGCTGTGTTCTCCCCGAACAGGATCGTGGATGAGGTTGAGCGTCTGTTGTCGGCACTAGGACACCTCGGCCGGCCTGTGACAAAACTGCACAATAGAAAAATTGGTGGAGGCTGGCTCTCCTGGCATTGGCTTGCACATTGCCAATTTGGGCCTTGTGGGAGCCTTGGGTTGCTCCAGCCCTGTGGCCTGCATTTGCCATGCATTTCTTTTTTCTTTTCTGTTTCTCTTTTCTTTTTGCTGGCATTTGCCGTCGTGGAGTGTTCGTTGCATCCCAACAATCGCCGTGCAGCAGCTTAGAACCAATCTGGTCTGGCCAATTCAAAAGAACCAGCTGAGGCTGGAGTTGGTACTCAAAAAAGATGTTGAAGTCATCTCATCTTCAACAGCCCTGAGAAGGCCTCCGTCTCGAAGCGCCGGCCTCTTTCCCAAAGAATCAAAGCTGGACTGGGTGCTGAGAAGTGCCATGCCATCGTGTGACGATTTTCTCTTCCCGATGCTTCTGTAATCTGACATTTGCGCATGTTGTGGGTTGCATCTTGGTTTCCATGCCTCTCTAGCTCACTCACCGTGCCGTGATGTGCCTCTCGTACAGATCAGACAGGGCAGGGATGTCTTTTTGCATCGTTTCGGACCCCACCCGGAGTGGCAAATATTCAAGGGGAAAGGCGATGAAAGGTGAGGAAGTTGTACAAGTCGAAAGTCGAGAGAGAAAGACAGAGAAGCAGACCAAACAGATACGGGGCTCCCCTGGCTGTTTCATTTGATTGACCCTTCTTGTGACGCCATGATAGACGATAGCCGCGCCCATCAAATGTGTTCCTGGCGCCACAGATCCCACAGCGATCGGTACACCGAGAGGAGTTGCTCGTAAAGAGAGACGGGGAGAGAGGCAGATCCCAAATCCCAAATTTGGCCTCAATGGGAAACGGTCCGTCTAGGCTGTGGCTGGGGGGCCGGCCATGCCTGCAATGACGACCTTGCCATGTCTTGTACGATCGAGAAAAAGGTCCTTGGCCTGGGTGGTGTCCTTTTCGGAAGCCGTGATTTCCGTGCAACCCCGATGTCAGCCCTAAGAAGCGACTGTTTGTACACTGCCCTTTGCACCTCTGTATCGGAGAACCATCACATCGTCCTTTTTTCTGCTTTCTTTTTCGTCGATTCTTGCAGGCCAAAGGCGTGTGCTTTTGCGGGTGAAAATGCGTGAGACGGCCCCAAGAAAGAGGGCCCTGAAAAGACCACGGACCTGGCGGATAGACCACGCCAAGAGCAGTGTAAGAGTCGGCCGCTCATTCGCTGCGGATAGCGTGGTGGTGGTGTTTTGGCTGACCTTGAGGCTGAGGGCTGCCGTTTTTAGCTTGGTGGCGAAAAGCGTCAAGCGGATGGAGATGGATGGTGGTCAGGGTCAAGGGGAGAGAAGCAAGAAGAGTGTCGGAGAAGAGAAATGGATAATGTAGGTGACGGAGTTGGGAAGTTTGGGAGTTTGTTGTTCAGCCCCTGAGGCCCTCTTTCCTCTTTCCCCATTTCCGTCGACTGCTCCTTCCTCACTCGATGCTCTGTTTGGTTGTTTGTTTTGTTTGTGCCAGAAGGTGCAAACATTAGCGCACCAGCTACTTTTTGCGGCTAGATGACGAATGCGAACACCATGCTGTGCATTGTTCGGCCCCTGGGAGGGAAGGTACGCCCCGTCCATAGCGCATCGTAGCTTCTGTTTTAGCGCAGAAGCCAGCCCTAACAAAAGGGGCAGGAACTACAGAGAATGGGAAATCGTGATCGCTTGTCGTGAGAGCATGGAAACGAGTCGGGAGATTCCAGGCTCTCAGTCAGAATATGGCATAGAGCATGGTGCATCAAAATCTCACCGGTATTGGCCGATATCTGTAAGTGCAACATAATTCCACGGCCCTTGGACTTGTTTACAGTTGCAAGCACTTGCCCAGTTGTCAACAGAGCAGTATTCCATTTAGAGAAGGAGAGATCGATCTTCAACCAACAAAAAGGGAAGAACGATGGGAGCAGTTGCTCGTGGTCCGGCCCACAAGAGGAATGAGAAGACCAACAAGCGCCCCGTACTCCGTTGAGCAACAGCCCTTCAACGGTCGCAGGTTCCTCCCATCGCCCTACACCCCCTTACACAGACCACAGTGTTCTGGCCAGGCCGGGCCCCTGCTGACCTTCAGTGCTCCCTGGCCCCTTCCCCCATTCTGCCAGGTTTGTTTCGTGCATATCGTCATTTGTTTCTATTCTTAACCGCAGTCAACCTACAAGTGGGCTTTGTCTCTAAGCAGTGACTCCTGTTTTGAGACATCCATCTACTTACCCGACATTGATCGTGCGAACTTGCCTTCCCATCTCTGTCTTGCCGTCGCATCGCGCCTTCTGTGCGAGAAACTGCCTTTGTTGTTTTGCCGCAATGTCTTGTATTCTTTTTGGGACTTCGGAGGTCAACTCTTTTTGGCCTCTTTTCAACCTATTCCCAATATCTTCAAATCCTTCCAAACGTCCAACCCCATACGCAGACCGACCGCATGTCTCAGATGGCCACCAAATGGCAAACTGGACCTGGGCCAGGGTCTATTTGTCTTACACGGCGCTCACGGCAAGTGGGAACTTTCAAAAAAGATGGTGGGC
Organism: Ophiostoma sp. CBS 140.51; assembly: GCA_029298735.1. Classification (NCBI taxonomy): domain Eukaryota; kingdom Fungi; phylum Ascomycota; class Sordariomycetes; order Ophiostomatales; family Ophiostomataceae; genus Ophiostoma; species Ophiostoma sp. CBS 140.51. The sequence continues at coordinate 172,202 of JANSLP010000036.1, forward strand.
AGAGCGATGCCAGCCTTTTCTTTCACTGTCGTCTTTTTATGAGTGGAGGACGACAAAATTCAGACGATCCTCTCGCTGCGACCACAACCCTGGGGATGGAGATTCCACCCACTCGAGCCCACTGCCTTCACCCACACATCTCCTCCAGTCTACCTCTACCACCGGTACCGGTACACAGAGCAAGGCCACCATGAGTCCTCTGTGCTCGTGACTGGCCGTGGCGCACAAGGCGTTTCCAAGCACAATGTCGGTACAATGTCTGCGCCAGGCACCGAGGACGCAGCGGGCAGGAATCGTGTGTCGCATGACCGGACAACAGTTGCAAATGACACATTTCTGTGGTCGCCTTCTAGAAGGCTTAAGACATCAGCCCACCAAGACAAGCGAAAGACAAGGAATATTTACGATACAAGGAGGCAGAAAATGCAGGAAAAAAAATACAAGACAAAGTTATGACATCAGAAAATTCATCAACAACACAAGGCACAGGGATAGGAACAAAAGCTCTGCCTCATCCCGCCCTCAGCCTTGCTCTGTCCCAACCGAAAACACGCCGATGCAAACAAGAGACGTCAGACGGAGAGGACGATGGGTGGACAGATGGGAACGAGGATGACTACAGCAGGACAGCCAGGCTCGGCGTATTCCAGGGGACCCGGCAGCATCCGATGACAGTGCTTTTCGATCTCTGTCCGTCCAGGGCACAGACTGCTGTAATCGACAGTCCGTGTCCATTTTGTCCAGTTTTGACATGCCAGCCCTGCTCAGCCTCACAGTGTGACTGAAAAACACATCGACCAATGGGCGGTGAGTTGCTACACGCAAAAAGAAGGCATGCAGAGAAATGCATAGCATCGAAACCGAGGCACTTGCCAAACACTGGGACGGTATGTGCTGCAGATGTTTCATTTGTCTGTCTCCCACTCTATTCTTTTTACATATTTGTCGTGTTCGGCAATATTTCGCTTCTACTTTTCAAGATTCGATATGCTGACTTTGCTGACTCTACAAGGCGCATCATATTGGCAGTGATCAACCCAAACACGAAGAACAAAGTTGAGGAACAGGAATAAGCGGCATCTCCACGCTCTAACTTCACACCCCATCTTTGTGTGCCGACGATCGACCTTCTCTGTTCTCGGTCAAGTTTGCACTCATCCCACATTCACGCTACAAATCATGGAACATCCACTGCTGCTGCTTTTCAGGCATATCATCCCAAACTGACCAACAGACAGCACTTTCGAAATTCGATCATAAACGCCGTCTGGTTATTGGGTACTGGACAAACTGCTGCCTGGATGCTGCATCTGTGCCTGCAGCCGTGCCTGCATACGCTCCTTGGCCGAAAACCAAGGCTCCAGTGCAGAAATGCAAACAACTTCTCTATTTGCTCGTCAACGTCTTGCAGCAAACCCACGGTGCTCTCAGTGCCCGGTGCCTTTCCCTAGTTTGGCGATCAACAGGCTAGTCCAAAGTCCAGACGAAAGTCCGCCCTCTGACTTACATGTCACGATGTTTTATGAGTACGGGGCACTTGCATCCGGATACCAGCCAACCATATAACGAACATGCTCAACATTCACATCGTCGACATGCAGGTCCTTAAAGTGTGTGTACACGTCGCAGATGTACCTGGCATCATTGCACCCCATCGATGCAGCTCTGTTTCCTGTTTTTGCTGCATGTCTCGGTCGGCACCATGGACTATGTTCCGTTATGTTTTCCCTCTGCTCCCTCCAGCATGTACGAGGATCTTTTGCTTACAGGCCGGCCTCTCCCGCCTTTCCATGTTTGTCAGAGGTTCTGTGGGGGAGGGTGCCGTTGAACATCTGTCTGTTTCGGAAGACAGCCAATCACGCAACCTTCAGCCCTAAACAGAATCCTGGAGAGGGTGTGTTTCTGGTCCATTTTGTTGGGAGAGGGCGCGACGATACAAAACACTCGATGTAAATGGCGGATGGGCGGGTAGGCCTCAAATTCTCAATGGTCCCAATTAGATCTCTCTCCAATAACATCCAATAACACAAAAGCCGTCCAACCAGGACCCCGGTCAGTGTCTGTTTTCTCTGTATCCCACCCCAGGGCTGCGCCTCGACGTCAGCCAGGCCAGTGGAGCCAAAGCCGTTCTTGGTGCATCGCTGTAGTTTTGTCCATTGCAGAGTACCTTTTCGTGCAAATCGCTCGCCCAGCCTTCTGTTCGATACTTGTACCTTTTTTAATCTGACAGGGCTGTTTACGGGCCCTAACCCTTCCCAGCCAAGTGGGAAGGAAGCACGCCCTCAACTTGGGTCTAACCTCCGGCCTCACCGGCAGATGGCCCATGAAGCGACGGGGTGTCATTGCATCATTCTTTGGGGCTGATGGAGACCTGGCAGGGGTGTTCTTTCTTGTCAATTTTCTTGATCTGTTGCCAATGATGGCATGCTCGCCATGAAAGCAGCCAGGCACGGATGTACACGCCGTGAGGAACGGAGAAAGACAACGGAGATCATCGTCTACCTACCCCTAGCACGTTCTAAGAAAAAAACGTGTACATTGCGAAGCGCGAAAACGAGTAACAAAGGCATCGGTTGTGTTTTACGAGTGCGACCAAACAAGCAAGGCCAGTATTCGGACAGCCTCCACAACGTCCACCTTTTTGTTCATCGTCTATTGTCCATCGCCTTTAGTACACATCGCCTGTCGTTGTCGCTTGATGGTCGGGATGATGGCACTCCACTTCGCTTCGGCGATGCAACTACACAGTACTTTGTTGCTGACAGCAGAAGGAGTGCTTGTACTTTCTCTGCTCGTCTGTGCTCCTCTTTCGCATCTCCAGTCCCCAGTCTCAAGTCTCCAGTCTCCAGTGTCCAGTCTCCTGCCTACAACCTTGTGCAGAGACGACTCCAGTCAGTTCGTTTCGCTTGCCCATCTCGCTTGCCCTTTGACAAATGGGCAAGCACTCAAACGGCACAACGGTTTTGCCACCCCCGTGTGATTTCGGATCCAAAACAGCCTTTTCCCAACGACGGACCTCCCAACGACAATTAATGACTACCACGTCATTGCATATTGACGATGCATACACCTCTCCATCCGAGGAATAAGAGGAGCGACCCTTTACAAGAGAGGTATCACATATGCAACTGTACGCTTTGGATGCCTCTTCTGGTTGGGAAGCAGAGTGCAGTCTCCATCTTCAACTACGATGTATCGTGAGGACGCAAGTGCAGAGTAACCTCAAACATATGTTGAGGCTCTTTTTGGGGTTTTAGAGTGCTCTATTTTGAGAATGCCTTCTTGTGTCCCGATTCAAGCCTCGTCTCAACAAAGCCTAAGAAACTACTGAATTTCTTCAGCTTGTTGTAGTACCCAAATTCGTCTGAATTACAGAAGAAAGGCACACTGGCACTGGCATATCAACAAAATAGAATGCCAAGAACTGTCTGTGGTACCCAAATATTGAATTCAAAACGCCCAAAAAAGAAAACAAGTGTCTGTTCTAAAGAAAGAAAAGTAGAAAAGACAGAAAAAGCATGTGAAGTTCCCAAGTCCTGGCAGAATATATTACAAAAAATTACCAAAAATATGCAGCAAAAGTGGAACGGGTTTACGAGCACTGCAGATACGCGGAGAGAACGGTCAATGAGGCTGGAAAAGACTGGCTTGATAGAGAAGCTCTCAGAAACCCTTTGAAAGCCACAGAGGCCCCAAAGAGCCAAAATTCGCCAGAAGAAAGCCTTGCCTGCACCTGCCTGCACCATGCAGGGCACGCGCCGCAGAATGGGGACCTGGCAAGAATGCCTTGCGAACGGGGAAGAAGGATGGCCCTTTTTTAGTGGAGCATACCCGCTGAGGGAAGTCGCACAGATTTTACAGGCAGTCCTGTCCACAGCAAGTTTGGCAAGAGCCCACCGAGCCCACTGACAAATGGTAGGAGCGAGTTTGCAAAAAAGCAAGTGCTGCCAAAAGGGGAAAGAGTCACTTTTCATCCACTGCAAGAATAGACCCGCTTTTTTTCTGCAGGTGAGAATGGGAAGAGGGAGAGGCAAGAACAGTGCAGATGTGCAGACATTCCCCATCCCCCAAAAGCCAAAAAGGGCAAGTCATGAAGCACAAACGACAGAAAAGCGAGGTGAGCAAATGGAGAAGGAAGAGGGCGATCGAGGATCCCAGGAACGGAGTGGCAAATAATGTTGCAAAAAGGTTGCTCGTCTAAGTCGCTTCTTCTATTGCTAATCTTATTAATTTGAAGAAAGCAGCGAGTCGTGAGCCGCCGTTAACTGCTATATCAGAGTTTCTGTTGCAGCGCTCCTTCCTTCTTCCCCTCTCTCGTGCAGATATGTCTGCATGTACCTCCATGTCAACATATTCCACAAAAAGCAGTGGGGAAAGGCATGAGAAAGGCCTAACAAAAGACTCCAAGAGCAGGCAAACATGTGTCCTGTAGTACATCTCTGTGGCTGACAGGCCCTGCCCCTTACATGCACCTCGTCTTTCTCTTTCCTGCATACGATTGAAACGAAGTACGGCAATAATAGCCATGCATTTGTGTGCATTTTGGGGCCCGGGCTGGCGGGCGGCCTCCGGTTCTCTGGCCTCACCTTTCCCTGCGTAATTCTCCTTCCGCAGTTTTTATGAAGCATCGTGAGAGGCGGAATACGGAATGACAGTACAGTTTATTACTATGAATTAGAATTAGACAAAAGAAAATGAAACGAGGATAAGACGATGCCGGTTGTGTCACATATCTCGGTTTTCACATGTCAATTGCTTCGGTGAATTAGACTTACACCCTGTGTGTTATTTTGATTTGTGTGACATTCGAATTTGGAAGGAGACAATAATGTCTATTGTGAATGATTTTCATTTGAATTTTTATAATCGTAGAATAATTGCAGTTCGTTTTCAAATAATTTATTAGGGAAAAATTAAGGAAAGTTGAATTCTTTGAATTATTTGATTTATTTAAGGACAATCGTAGACCATAATCAACTTATATACGTATATGGTATAACCAATTGCACACATTCGAATAGTACAAATCTTTTATCGTTTCGATCACCACTTTACTACCTTATTGTCCATCCCGACACCCCGTGCCACCCGCACTGCCGCCGGCATGCCCACCGCCGCGGTCAGCGCGCCACGGGCCGCTTCGGCACGGCTCCGCGGCATAGCCGCCCCGCCACCCCCGACGACGGCCAATAAGCGCGCTCGGCCTCCCACTGCAGACAGCTTGACACCGGCCGGCAGCCCATTGCACCGCCCCACGAACGACGTCATCACCGCCCCCGAAAGCCTACAACGCTCCCCGACTAAACGCAGCCGTACGTCGGGCGCCACGACGTCCGCCACTCCCTCTACGCCGCCCGGCCGAAACGATACACCCACTACCCCCACGATCCCGCAAAACACAGCCACCGAGCACACCACCCGGCCGCTTACCGGACCACTCACCACCGCCGTCCCGGAGGACGTTGCCAAGATCTGTGGGATCCCGAATGGACACGCCGACGCCCTCACCACCGCCCTCTCTATCGTATACAAGGCAGATGACCGCGTGGGTGCGGCCGTTGACACGATCCTGCAACGGCTCTTCTACACCGTCATCTCGCAGGCACACCACGTTGCCACGACACCGCCTCCGGC